>JAABOM020099662.1:0-26680 GCA_011800125.2 Solanum clarkiae | reverse complement strand
AATTAATTAATTTTAGTGTCGTTAGATTCATTATATAATTATGATGCTATATTTGAATAGATTTTGGTGAATTGGAGTGTCATAGAAAGGGAAAAGCTTTGAAATTAACGTGATTCGAGACTTTATATAAGACAAGTGAATTTTTTAACCTTTGTTAAGTATGTAAAATCTTGTGCTTCTTGTGTGAGGTGTTGAGAATGATTTATGTAGGGGTTGATTGAAATATTTTGAATTGGATAATTATCCTATGCTGGTATTTGACTTGTGAATTAATGATGGAGGTTTATTATATGTGAGATAGTGATTATTTGTTATTGACGTCGAAGTGATACTTACTTTTAGATGTGAATGTTATTAAGGTTGTGATGGTATTGACATTGAGGATATGGCAACATTTATGTTATTGAGCTATCCATTCTTGATTTTGAGATATATGAATTTGTATGGACATCTTGCATATTTTATTTCCATAAATATGATTATTGTGCATTTACTATGGGTTTGCTGGATGATCCAAGAAAAGAAATGTAAAGCCGAAGGAAAATGGTTCCGACTAGTAAAAAAGAAAAGAAATGAAAATCCAAAGGAAAATGATTTCGGCTAGATATGAGATGAAAATTGCCGAAGAAAAATGGTTCCGGCAGATACATGGTCCATGTGTGGCCCCCATAGGTTTGGACTGAGGCAAACTTATGATAGCGGATGTGTATTGCAGGACAGACATGCATCATTCTACATGACATTGCATTGCATTGCATTACATCTCATTATTATTTATAAACGTGTGAGTACTTTGTGAAACTTATGATAGATGCACTTCATCCCTGGTGTTATTGATATATAATAGTTGGTGTGGTTATTGAGCTATCTGCTATATACATTGTGAACTGTTATGCTGGACCGATTTTATGCAGGTTGTAGTTGTGGGGTTTTGGTAGGAGTGTTGGGGGTACCGGTATTCTATATTACTTATTTTTTGTGTTTAGTAGTTCACTTGCTTAGTACCATGTGTTTGGTACTCACCCCTTTGCTACAATAATTTTTTAGGTTGCGAGCTCGGATTGTGATCACACTCTCTATTTTCCTTGTCCAAGGCTTCCTGTGGAGATTGTGAGAGGTAGTTGATTGTCATCCCAGCTGACTTCTTACTCCTACTTATGATTTTGTTTTATTCTAGAGACAATATCATTTGATATTTGTTTTTCCTTTCGAATATATTGTAATGCATTAGAAGCTTGTGCACGTGACAACCAGGTTTTAGGGGATTTTTCATTAAGTTGACTTATTATCCATAATTGAACTCTCATTTTTATTATAATTTCGCATTTTAATGTTATAGTGGGTTGTAGGCTGACCTGTCTTGGTGAGAAAAAACAAGTGTCATCGCTGACAATTATATCTTGCTCTATCTCAACGCACGATTCATACGAATAAGAGTGAAATATTATGGATCGATAACTCAAGCACACAAGTTGGCTTATCTCAAGCCTAGTGTATTCTCATTGCTTCCTGAATACTTTATCTGAATGTAACTCAACAATAAGGATCTGAAATTTGCTGTTCCAATCACCTTAATTATGAGAGGTAGTCGAACAAATTTGGAACCTGCAGAATATAGCCAAGTTACTTAGAAAGTAACTTTATTGCATGATCTAGAGTATGAAAGAAAGGAAACTTTTCTTAGATGTCCATATTCCCTCATTTATCAAAGTGGGGCCCTCACAACCATAAATAAGATCCTACAAACACGGCTTCATAGACACCATAGTATACTTGAACTCTATGCTCTGATACCAAGTTTATCATACCCCGAGCCTACACCTTGCACATGGCCGGCACTCGGAAATCATTTTTGGTCCCCAAGCAAATCACTTGGCCTGGCTAACTTACTCAGCTGAAGACATTGATACCGTTATGAACTAGAATGGACTCAAATTTCATGAATGTAAAGATACAAAAGCAATATGTACAGCTTAACTCAAAAATCTCTCAAACAGTTTAAAAGAAATAACTAGAAAAATATCTTTCTAGTCTATGAAGCCTCTGATGTACCGACTCTGAATAAAGCACCGGAGTAGACTCATTGGTATCTCCACAAAACAATAAAAAAAGAAGTGAATACTCCCGAGCTCCTCTGGATGCAAAGAGGCCCCACCGACTGTTGATGGGGAGTGTCCTACCAAGCATCTGCTAACATAGACACCTGCATCTGCATCATGATATAATGCAGCACCAAAGGCGTCCGTACGTGGAATGTACGGTATGTAAGATGGTTAAAAAGTACTAAAGACAGAATAATTACTTTAAAACTGCGCCTGGGGATAGCTTAACTAAAATAATAGGTCATGCATATGAAATATATATATAGACTTTCTTAAACTTGTTTAAAAGTGAAACTCAATATAAAAGAAACACTTACATTAACTTATAAATGAGCCAAGCTAAATATATATAAAATATGGTGCTCAAAACTTAGCTTTGTACTTGGCTTAACTCAATTAAATATGCAACATAAGTAAAGCAATACTTTTTAATAAAGAAATACTAGATGTCAGATAAGTAGAATAATAATCTTTACTTCTTGGGGAGTTTTTCTAACCGACAACCATCACTATGAGATTCCTGATGATACAACGTATTGCCTATGCTGCCAGAGTCATCCCGTACTTTGCCTAGGTAGGGGATGAAGAACTAGGGGAGTGGATCCATCCCAAAACTGGTGCCATCTCAGTGGAAAGTGAGGAGTTGTACCTTGGTACAATCCTATCCTATGTTGGCTGCATAGTTTATGAGTTCAAGTAATTAATTCTACTCTCACTCATATCAGCGTTCAATACTACTCCCAAAAATAATTTTTTTATAGCTCATAACTTTAAAAAATATGAATTCTCAAAATCTAATCTTTCGGGGACTTAGCCTAGCTTTAACATTTCTTGAACTTTTCTCAACTTGTCATAAACTTTTCTTTATTTAAAAATACTATTGTTACAAGTGTCTCAAAACATAACTTTATTACTCAGCTATCTTTCAAGTACCAAGCTTTAAATACTTCATAAAACTTAGCTTAAATTTGTCTGAAATCATAGGCTTAATGCTCTCTATTCATAAAGTACTAAAAAAGAAATAGTTTTCATGGGGTTTAAAGTAAGATATCATCCTCGTAGATTTCTATAGTAATTCAAGGTTTGACCAATCTGACAATTAAAAGTAGTATCACAACTCAAGACTCCAATGCAATAGAAGGATTTAGTAAATCTCATACTTTTCTTCAAAATAGCATAAAAAAGAAGTTTGTTCACAAAGAAGAAATTGTGTTGTAAATTGATAACTTAATATTTGGAGGAACTAATAATTACATAAAAAAGTAACATATGAGGATTTTTTTTTGTAGGCCTTATATATCTGGGAAGAGAGTTCTTGAAGAGTTGGAGAAATTCTTAAGCCCTACTACGTTCTTGATTTTGCGCTTGAATTTTCTTGGGAGGATTTTTAAAAGAATGTAAATGTAAAATAGGCGTTTAGGACTTAATTTCGACTTAAAACCGACTAGTTTAGAATTATGGGGTGCGGAAAAGGTCGGAACTACCCTTCCCCATAAAATAAAGAGAAAAGTCTTAATTTGCACTAGTGCGCGATGGCACTAGTGTAAAATGCCCATTTTTCGCAAATTTCAGCTTTACATCGAATTTTGGGAAAAAAACCCAAAGTGTGATTCCGCATCCCTAGCGTATCGCGGAAGGGGCGCGAAAACCTCACTGTCTTGAAAATTTTTGGAAGAGAATAATTTGACTCGATCGTGTTAAAATCGACTCGAGACCATTTTCCAACTCAATTTTTTGCATTGATCGGAAATCGGGTCTCAAATTTACAAATGGAGCATGGGAAAACGCGTTATGCGCAAGGTCAATTCTACAGTAGTTTAGCCTTTTCACCAGATGTTACACGAAAGTCACATAGTTGAAGAAGTTTTAGCTCTTTATTCTCGTTATTTTGGGGATATACAGTCGAGAGTTAATAGGTCTAAATGTGTAAATGGTGAACCAAATCATAACGAGGCTTATGAAGTATCATCAATGTTTTCTCCACAAAGAAAACCTACCGGAGGCTCGAATTTCTCCTTGATTTAACTTACGAAGACGCAAGCTCATTGATATGTGTTACTTAATTATACATCAATAAAGCCATTTATTAAATAAGAAATATAAATTAATTTTAGTTTTTAAAAAAATGTTAGAATGAAGTGATTAATATTGATACAATCAACTTCTTTATAGTGAATTTTAGGAATAACATAAGAAAGAGTTCAAGAGGTCAAAAACCTTCGATAACAGAAGTAGAGAAGAGAGTTAACAAGGAGTTTCCTAAATGATTTTCAACGCGGGTGAGTGAATTAAGTTCCTGAATATTTATCTATGCTTAATTAAATTTCTTGTTTGAATTTTGAATATTTGATGAAACTAATTTTTTCATTTGGATTATGAATTCGGATATAGCAAATATGATCTCTACAGATATGGAATTTTTAGCACGGGGTCCGATGACAGATGCAAGAAGGTTCACTGCTTATCACATTAATGAATTTAAATTTCGGACTTTATCTAGAGAACAAGGATTGCAAACTCAAACTGGTGGAGTGTTTTTTTACCTCTAACACTTCATGTATTGCATCTAATGCTCATAGAAATGTGATGCAAGCAGTCTTACCGTATTATGGTAAGGTAGAAGATATTATTGAGCTTAAGTATTATGGTTATTCAAGGTTGTGCTCTTCAAAGATCAATGGGTTAACACTACTCGGGGTAGAGGATTCAAAAGAGATACTTCAAATTTTAATTGTGTCAATTTTTGTAGATTAATTCACGCTGGTGATT
Organism: Solanum clarkiae; assembly: GCA_011800125.2. Classification (NCBI taxonomy): domain Eukaryota; kingdom Viridiplantae; phylum Streptophyta; class Magnoliopsida; order Solanales; family Solanaceae; genus Solanum; species Solanum clarkiae. Next base: position 21,809 of record JAABOM020099662.1, on the reverse strand, counting down.
GTGAGGATCGTGATCCTTATATTGAACAAGCTCAAGCAAATATGGTCTAGTATGTAGATAATGAAACTGAAAAAGGAAGGAGCGTGATTGTACATTTAAATCCAAGAGATATGTTTGACATAGGAGAAATTGATAAAGGAGAAACGTATAAGACTGAGCCATACAAACAACAAAATTTTGAACAATTTTTTTATGTTGATTATAAAAATGTCCCAAAGGTAATAGAGGAGCATATGTACGGATAGCAATTAAGTTCTTTAGTTAGTTCAATATCGAATCAGTAGTTGGTTTTTCATTTAGTTCTTAGTTCTTATTGTAATTCAGCCATAATTTTCATTTATATAATATAAATTGTATCTCCAAATTTTTCATTCAGATCTCATTTCAATGTTCAGAGCTTAACAAAATTTTATCATAACATAGTAAAAATTTTTAACCTTGAATATTTTTGTTAACTAACTAGTCACGTGTGTTTCATCTACTTCTATTGCTTGCAGATATGTTGAAGCCTAAGTGTTATGAGAACTTACAAAACTCAGTTCACTCAACATCTGCTTCATAAGATGTAACACAATCTTCATCAACAAATGAATAAAAAAACTTGACATTTTTATGACACATCATTTCTTCCACAAAAACTGAATCAGAATAATTGTCAACAACAACTAACATCATTTATTCAACCAACACCACAATCTATACCTTTCGTTCAGGCTATAACATAGTTGAATCCATCAGTTCAGATCACAATGTAGTCGATTTCTTCAATTCAAGCCACTTCACAATCAAAACCACCCAAGAAGCCATCTAAAAAGTGTGTTGGACATGAGCCTATACAGTACTGGACAGTAAATGAATTAGGTAACTTCTTCTTCTTACGTCTTTCTTTCGCCCCCTTCTTCTTCTTTCTTTCATTTTTTACTGCCATAGAAGGCTAGCAAAAAATTTTTTGCAAGACTCTAGTTTCTGTAGCCTTCTTCTATTTTTCATTCTATTGGAGTTGCATTCAACAATTGTTTTAAATAAATTTTTGTAAATTCACAAGGAATTATCAAGAAACTCAAAATGAAGAAAAAGGATGTCTTAAATTTTTCTAATGGAGAATGTATTGTGGTTGATTTTGATGATATGGATTCTTCTATTGGTGAAGGACAAGGCATTCTTGCATGTTTTTGTGGAATTCTAGTGATTGATTATTCCATATTTTTAATTCACTTGGAAAAATGGTCAAATTTACCAGTGACATACTTCAACCGCTGCTTTGATCAATTTATAAAGGTACGTAAACGTGATATGATTTTTAAAAGTAATTTCTTAAAATTTGATTTTTCTATTGGATTTTCATATATTAGATTAGATAAGCTAACAATTCTTTTATTTTAAAAGCCACAATTTTGTCTTGGGACTATTGAATCAAATGGAAGATGGTATGTTTATTTTCTATGGGCAAGAAGTGGGGCGCATAATGACTAAAAAGATTTGATAGAATTTATGACCCAATTAAGAGCACAGATGAGTCAATGGATGAAGTTCTACAGGGATTCCAAGGGATCAATAGGTTTCTTATGTTGATTACCTCCTTAAAGAAAAAACAATGATATTTATTTAAGTGCTTCAATTGATATGTGTAGTTATATGACTATTTGTTTATATATTTGTCACGCCTTGGGAGGGTATCCTAGCCGTGATTGGCACTCAGAGATTATTGCTAGCCCCCAAGTGAACCACCTAGTCCTATCACACTCATTCACTCAATACATAAGCAGAAGACATTCAAGAATTTAGAAGGCTATCAGTGGGCTATTAGCTCTCAACTCTGTCTATCATACGAAACATAGCAAAAGACAATTCAATTTAAGATTGAGAAAGGGGAGAAAGAAACCCCTACATCAGCTATCATCAGGCTACGTCTATGAAACCTCTATAGCTACTCTCTAAGAAGGTACCATGACAGGCCATGGCTACCATAGTCAAAATAAAGAACTCAAAGAAAATAGAAGCAAGTAAAGATGTCCTCCTGAAGGCAGGGGAGGACTCACCAAATCTGAAATCACAGAGCTTTGAACCTCAACGATTCACCTGCTGAAGTCCTTTATCTACAAAATCTGCATCATAAAATGATGCAGTGCTAAAGGGGTGTTAGTACGTGGAATGTACTATATGTAAAACGGGCTAAAGTATACCATATGGGCTATACAATATAATATGACATCAGTTCATCAATCACTCAACCTTAACTCAGAGTAAGGAACAAGACTCTATCACATCACCATCCATCAAGACATCATACTATCACATCAATCTCAGAGTAATATCAACATGAAACCATTATGGGAGTTTCTATAACCAACAACCATCACCTATGAGCCGATGATGATACAATGAAGAGACGTCGTTGCCACATCCGCCCAATACCTTACCGGAGTAAAGCACAAGTCCATCGGGGATCCCAAAAGAAGTGTATCAAATCCTCTACAGGACAAAGGAAATATCCACTTTCATGGTTCAATCCTCTCCTACACTGGCCACATAGTTAATGAGTTCGAGTGAGACTCACTGTTACCCATTTCGGTGCTAATACTCCTCCCAGGACTCGACATGCTCATAATTCTATCAACGTCGGGCTGGTTATACAACCCCCTCCCCCTCCATTCAAACAGGGACCTCATCTCATCTGACTTTCTATCAACTCAAGGAATAGAATCTTCCTTTCAAGCTCTATCTCAATCTCATTTAAACTCTATGGATACTAATTTCATCAACTTCAACCATCACTATATTCATCTCAGGACTCAGACCACAATAATCAACACACCAAGACAGCTAATGCTCTAGACATTATCCCTAGGTTCATTCTTGATGTCTTTTACAAGGAAAAATCATGCAGATTAGGTACACAATCATGCAATACTACATGTAAGCAGTAAATTCAAGTATGATGACCATCATTTTAAGAGAATATGTAAAAATTAAAGATAGTTTCCAAAATTTCATTCAAGAAATCACAGATAAGACTCATCACTTTCAACTAATCAACCTAACTCAATCATAAGGGCACAAAGGAGAACAATCTCATGTTCTGGGTAGCCTTTACATACCTGGGATGAAGAATTAACAACTCCTCCTCAAGAACTTGGACTCAATTTTCAACCTCTTAAGGTTTTTCCTTGCATAAAAGCTTAAGAATAATGAGTTTAGAAACCCTCAATCAACAATAAATGACTTTAAAAATACGTTTTTAAGACTTGGGATCAGATGAGGATGACCAAAAGGCCCTTCCCGAATTAAAAGAATATTTTTTAAAATTTGTACACTGATCCGCGATGCGTCAAGGCCACGAACCAATGTATTTCGCGAATTTTCAGAATTTTTCATTTCCCACTTTTGCGCGATGTGGATTGACACTGTTTTGCATCATTTTGCAAAAATGATTTTTCGACCTGGTTGCTCTAAAATCGGGTCAGGCCAGTTTCCCACTCAATTTTTCATGCTGATAGAAAATCTGGTCTCGGATTCCCTATCAGAACTTTTGAAGATGCGTTATGCGCATGATATATTTTAGGGGCTTTTAATAAATTTTGTGGGGTGTTACATCATCTCTCTCTTGGGATCATTCATCCTCGAATGAAAAGTAAAAGGTAGAACAAAAACATTAGTAACTCAAAACTCACCTCCTTCCTCACTCGGAATTCTCGATCCCTCAACTTTCCATCAATTATCTATCTTTGTCTTAGACTCGAGAATAAAATCGAATTAATACATCAACTTAATGAATGGAGACGTTCAATAGCGTTAAGGATAGGGACATTACCTTCGATATCATCATCATTCGGCACGAATAAGTGCGGGTATTTGAGTTTCATCGCTTCCTCAGCTTCCCACATAGCTTCTTCAATGAATTGGTTCCTCCATAGAATCTTAATGGAGGTTATCTCTTTATTCCTCAGCTTACGAACTTGTCGATCCAGCATTTGGACTGGAATTTCTTCGTAAGATATGCTATCCTTCACTCATGTGCTCTCAATAGGAATTGCCAAAGCAGTATCTCCCAAGCATTTCTTCAGCAGTGAAACATGAAATACCGAGTGAACTCTATCTAGCTTGGCAGGAAGGTCTAACTCATAAGCGACATTTCCAATCCTCCTTATAATCTGGTATGGCCCAATATAACGGGGACTCAGCTTCCCCTTCTTACCAGAGCTCATGACACCCTTCATAGGTGACATCTTCAAGTTCACCTAATCATCCACCTCAAACTCAAAGTCCCTTCTCCTCACATCCGTATAGGACTTTTGATGGACTCCTGCTGTCTTCAACCTTTCCCTGATGTCCTTCACCTTCTCCATAGACTGGTGGACAAGATCAGGTCTGATTAACTCAGCTTCACCAACCTCAAACCAGCCAATCAGTGATCTGCACTCCTCCCATATAATGCCTCATAAGGGGTCATCTGAATGCTGGAAAGGTAGCCGCTATTGTATATGAACTCAATCTATGGTAGATGGTCATTCCAATTCCCTTTAAAGTCGAAGACACACGCTCTCAACATATCCTCCAAAGTCTGGAAAGTGCGCTCTGCCTGTCCATTTGTCTGAGGGTGGAAGGTTGTGCTCAGATTCACTTTCGTACCTAATCCTTTCTGAAACGATCTCCCAAATTGAGAGGTTAATTGACCTCCTCTGACCGAGATGATGGAAAGGGGAACCCCATGCAACCTCACAATCTCATGAATGTATAGTCGGGCATACTTCTTATCCATATTAGTTGTCTTGACTGCCAAAAAGTAGGCTAATTTGGTCATCCTATCAACAATCACCCATATCAAATCATGCTACTTTCAGGATCTTAGTAGGCCGATAATAAAATCCATGTTGATCATCTCCTATTTCCACTCAAGAATTTCAAATATCTAAGCTAATACACACGGTCTCTGTTATTCATCCTTGATCTTTTGACAATTGGGACACTTAGAAACAAATCTAGCAATGTCTTTCTTCATTCCAATCCACCAATAGACTTCTCCCAAGTCATGGTACATCTTGGTGGAATCAGGGTGAATAGAATATCTGGAGCTTTGAGCTTTGACCATGAACCTCTCTCGAACACCATCAATATCGGGCACACACAATCTTCCCTGATATTTCAACACCCCATATCCCCCTTTGGAGAAAATCATCACCTTCTTCTTGTGAACCGCTTCTTTTAATTGGAACAAGACAGGGTCTTGGTCTTGCTTTTCCTTCACTTCTGACACTAAGGATGAAGCAGAACCATTCAGAATATTAACCCCGCCTTCATTGTTCTCCTTAAGTTGCACTCCAAATCGAGCCAATCTATGCACCTCCTTAGCTAGTTCTCTCTTCCCTTTCTTCATATGGGCAGTACTATACATGGACAAGTTGTAAGAGCATCAGCAACAATATTAGCCTTACCTGGATAGTAGAAAATGCTCATGCCATAGTCCTTGAGAAACTTCAACCATCTCCTCTACCGCAGGTTGAGCTCCTTCTAACTGAACACGTATTGAAATCTTTTGTGGTCAGTGAACACGTTCATATGCACTATAGTGATATCAAATCTTAAGTGTGAATACCACTGCTGCCAACTCGAGATTATGAGTCGGATCATTCTTCTCATAGATCTTAAGTTGTCTGGAAGTATAAGCTATCACCTTCCCTTTTTGCATCAACACACAAACCAGTCTAACTCTGGATGCATCACAGTAGATCACGAAGTCTCCCGTCCCATCTGGCAAGGTTAAAACTGGTGTTGTAGTCAATCTAGTCTTCAACTCTTGGAAATTCCTTTCACTTTCCACAGACCACTGAAACTTAGCCTTCTTCTGAGTTAGCTTAGTCAATGGTGCTGACAAAGAAGAGAATCCCTTAACAAGTCTATGATAGCAGCCTGCCAAACCAAAGAAACTTCTTATTTTTGCTGGAGAAGTTGGTCTAGGCCAGTTCTTAACTTCTTCAATTTTCTGAGTATCTACCTGAATACCATCTTTCGAAACAAAATGTCCTAGAAAAGCTATGAACTTGAGCCAGAACTCACATTTTGAGAACTTTGCATATAACTCATGGTTGTTGAGAGTTTGTAACACCACTCGGAGATAGTTAGCATGTTCCTCTTCATCCTTTGAATACACCATAATATCAATAATAAGCACGATCATGAACATATCAAGATACGGTTTGAATACCCTGTTCATCAAATCCCTGAAGGTTGCTGGTGCATTAGTCAACCCAAAGGACATGACTAAGAACTCAAAATGGCCATACCATGTCCTAAAGACTGCCTTTAGAATATCACATTCCCTCACTTTCAACTGGTGGTAACCCAATCTGAGGTCTATCTTGGAGAAATAAGTAGCACCCTGGAGTTGGTCAAATAGATCATCTATCCTTGGGAGAGGGTATTTATTCTTTATTGTGACATTGTTTAGTTGCCGGCAATCTATGCACATTATGAGAGACCTATCTTTTTTATGCACGAATAGGCGAGGAGCACCCCAAGGATAGATACTAGGTCCTATGAAACCTTTCTCTAACAAGTCTTTCAATTGTTCTTTCAATTCTTTCAACTCTGCGGGGGCCATTCTATAAGGTGGAATTGAAATGGGTTGGGTGTCAAGAAGAACATCAATCCCAAAGTCAATCTCCCTATCAGGAGGGACTCCAGGTAGACCATTAGGAAACACCTTAGGAAACTCATTCACAATTGGGACTGACTCAAGTAGAAGATTCAACATCATCAAATTTAACTCGGACGAGGTGGTAAATACAACCCTTGGAGTTCAACTTTCTGGCTCTAAGATAAGATATAAACTTGCCCTTAGGTGCAACAGAACTCCCTTTCTACTCCAATACATGCTCATTGGGAAATTGGAACTTGTCAATTCGAGTTCTAGTGTCAACAGAAGCATAACAGGCTTGAAGCCAATCCATGCCAAGTATCACATCAAAATCAACCATATCTATATCTACTAAGTCTGCTAAGGTGTATCTATAAATGGCTACTACACAATCCTTGTAAATTCCCTCAGCTAAGATAGACTCACCAGTAGCAATAGAAATATCAAAAGGTTCAAGAAAACACTCTGGTAGAATCCCGAACTTACTAGCCACATAAGGGGTCACAAAAGATAAGGTGGCGCTTGGTCATGCAATGCATAGAAATCAAAAGTAAAGACTCCAAGCATACCTGAAACCATATGTGGTGAAACCTCCTGATCTTGTAGACTACTTATAGCATAAAGGCGGTTCGTCCTTCCTACCGTACCAACAGTAGTACCCCTCTGATGATTGCCCACTGGGGATGCTGTAGAGGACTGTGCTCTACTTCTCCATTCAGCTCGCCTCTTCTTCAGACACTTATACAGGAAGTGACTGGTCTGTCTATACAAGTAGAAAACATCTTTGCCCACAAGGAACTCTCCCAGATGAAGCTTACCACATTTGTCACAAGGTGTCTTTCCCTTTGCACCTTGTGCACACAGGCAAGAGATTGAGCACCCTGAGCCCTATAATTCTAGTAACCATGAGATTTCTCATCATACCTATATGGCTAAACAAGCGCACTTGCAATATCAGGTGCATGATGAGATGGCCTTCTCTGGAAGTAGGATTTGTCACCCTTATTCTGCTTCTGCTGACTAGGCTCATGTCTTGTTGATTTTGCCTTTCTGTTCATCTGTTATTCCCTATCTCTCTTCTTGTCCTCCTCTATTTGTTAGCCATACACCATGATTCTGAAGATGTCTATGCTGGGAATCAACAATGCTTCCTTGCACTCTTGGTGCATATGTCTGCTAAGGCCAGATACAAACTTCCTCATCCTGGCCCTCATGTCTTGGACTATCTCTAGAGCATACCTAGATAGCTTAATAAACTTAAGGCTATACTGTTTAACCGTTGTCCCTCCCTACTTCAGGCTCATGAACTCATCCACCTTCACCTCCCTCAACTCTTAAGGAAAGAAATGGTCAAGGAAAGCAACTCCAAACTCTTCCCATTCTGCAGGATCTGCATTCTCACCCCTACTGTCCACCCATTTGTTGTACCAAACATTAGCAACATCTTTCAGCTGGTAGGAAGCGAGCTCTACTCCCTCAACCTCATCAGTATGCATAGCCTTCAGGACCTTATACATCTCATAAATAAAATTCTGCGGGTCCTCCTCCACCTTCGACCCCATATACACTAGCAGGTTCATCCTCAAGAAGTCTCTAAGTCAGGTTGCAACAGAGGGATCCCGTGAGCTTGAGCTACTAGCTTGAGGACCTCGGTTGTTGCCCTGAGAGGCCACCTAGCTGAGTCAGCATAGTGATGCCTCCCCTAAACTTTGCCTCGATACTGGCAGCTGGTTGGGGCTAAACAGGGGGCATCGGTGGGACCTCAACAGTCCTGGAAGGGCATCCCCGTCTCCTAGTCTCCATCAAAGCTAGGACCTCAGGTTGGACAATCTCAGCAACTGGGACTGAGGCATCTCTCTAAGAAACTGTTCTCTTTGGCTGCATTTTTTATAAGTGCGTAATGCAGAGTTAAAATGAGATTCCCATAAAGTTAAACTTTATTGCACGAACTCAGATCATAAGGGTAACACTTTAATGTCCTATAGCCTCCTACTTATGAAGTGTGGTGCACAACACACCCATAAACAAGACACTACTAGACACGTCTTCATAGACTCCCTAAGACACTCGAACTCTAGGACTTGATACCATGTTTGTCATGCCCTGAGAGGGCACCATAGACATGACTGGCACTCGGAGACTATTCCCAGCCCCCAAGCAAACCACCTAGTCCCATCTCACTCGATTACTCAATACATAAGCAGAAGACATTCAAGAATTTAGAAGGCTATCAGTGGGTTGTTGATGATGTTCACGGTCCAGTAAAAAAGTGGTCGAATCTACAGGGAATACAGGGTTTGACTACAAGAATTCACTATCAATCATTTCAAGTATTTATAACTAGAATCTCTAAATGGGGGAAGGGTTTATGATTCAAGAACATAAGCAAAATAAACACTATACTGCGATGCGAGAAAACACTCAATTTTAGGGACAACTTGGGAATCGTGTTCCCCATAGTTCGTTGACTCAATTACCCTAGACAACATAACTACAATTAGAAATTTGCATGCAGAATGGTAACTAAGGTTCTTCTAGCCCTCTTGTTAAGGTGAAGGTCGAATTTCACCGTAACGCTTGGTCGGCAACCATGGTGTGCCAACTAACTGTTACTTATTGTCCCAGTCAACCTCCCGTTAGTCAGGTTTGGTTGATTAGACGAGAACACATTAGTCGGATCCTGTCATCCACTTCCTTTTTCCTATTCATCACTACCTTGGTCGAGATTGTGATAGTAGGCGGGGTTTGGTGTTGGCCAACACCAAACAACAATCAAAATGAAGGGAAATAAATAATACATGCAAAACATCAATCATAGAAATGCAACAAATCTAAGTCATCTAAAGTCAACTACCCATGGTTCCCACAACCCCAAGTTGTGGGTTCTTAGGTACTAATGGCTAAAGAAAAACCAACACAAATGCAAAGACAAGACATAGTTGAGTGTTTTACCCAGAGCAATGAAGAGCGATAGCACCACAAGTTGCAAACCACAAGTTTGATATATTGAGAATGAATACAATATGGGATTTGCACTCCCCAAAAGTGGGTTTTCCAAGAGAAAATAAAAATCTAAGCTAAGACCCAAAAATTATTCTTGAGAGTATATCCAAAGATGACATTCAACATTTGGAATCTCCTCCCCTCCTTTAAAAAACCCTAACTTAAAGTATTTGTAGTGTTTACAAATTAACACTAAACATTACATAGAATAGACAGCTAGCAGCTGGTACGCCTTACAGGTACGACTCATAGGGTGATCAATGAGTCGTAATCGGGGTCTCGTAACAGCTTCTTGACATTTTGGACTCAGCTAGTACGACCCATTGGCATGAGCCGTTTCTTGGGCTATGACTCGTATGCTCCTCTCGTAGTCTAGGCCTCTAATTTTTGGTCCAAAGTTTTAGCTCTCTGTTTCCTGCTACGAATCCACCTATACGAGTCGCATCAAGACCTATGACTTGTAGGATGGCATCATAAGGCTGACTTCCACTTAGCAAATTTTTGATTTTTGGTCTCTGGTTTTTGCTACAAGATCTCACTCTACAAATCGTAGCTTGGGCTATGACTCGTAGGTGAGATCGTGTGTCCTGAGCTTCAGCAAAATCTACAACTTTTCTCCAAAATCATGCCAACCTACCTTTTCTGCAATAACAACACAAAAATACATAAAAAACCATAAAAAGTCACATTAGGACTCATAAAATTCCTTGTTATAGGCATCAAATGTGTTGTATTTTGACAACACATCAACACCCTTAACTTAGAATTGTTTCTTGTCCTCAAGCGATGACTCAATCTAAGCAGACAATGAAAAACACATAGCAGCTACACTAATGGCATATACATCACTTGCTCTAATTTAGGTACCCAACTTTCATTTTCAAAATAAGATTGCAAAGCTACTAAGAAAAACAGAACACAAAGATGCATCTGGCTACCCTACTATGATAAGCTAAGGAGCATCAACCATCTACAATCACTGGTATAGTAATATGCTAATCAAGTAGTGCAAATGCCCTCGCAGAAAAGAAGTCCCTCTAACTCGCTCAGAAGGCATTTAGAATTTAGGGACTGTGCAAGCTTTCTCATTCTCACAATTGTAATTCATGCAAAATGACTAACACCATAGGCTACTTCCGGTTTGATGACAAAGTGAATTTGAATCATTTTAGGACTTAATGGCTTGTAATATAAGTTCAGGGGGCTTTGATATGGCATTTTAGGTAAGTAATGACTAAAAGCTATCCTTGAACCATGTTGACCAACACTTTTACCTTCATTAACGTGACTATTTTCACTAAATCCACCCTTATTTTACTATTTCAAGCTTTCCACGGGTGCTTTCATTCCCTTTTTTTTCAGTTATGCCTTATTTTTGAACTCATTTTTGCTATTTCCTTCAATTCAAGGAACTTTTCTTTTCTTTTTCCTCCCCGCACTCATGATGTTTTCATTTCTTTCTTTATTTCCCAACTAAGCACCTCATTGTTATTACTTTACCACAATAAGGGTCACCCCCAACTTAGGCTTTTAGCCTGAGGTGAAGTGCATAATATCTATTCCCCAAACCACGCCACAATTTGTAGCCACCCTCAACTTAAGCTTTTAGCCTCAATCAAGGTTCACATGTTCAAGGATAGACCAGGACCAATATCAAGGTGTTTCAATCAAACAAGGTTAAGCTAGTGAGGTGTCAAGAAAAAAGGAGTAGATGAGAAGCTCAAACATTTGGAAGAAGCTAGTGAGGTGTCAAGAAAAAGGGAGTAGATGAGAAGCTCAAACATTTGGAAGAAAGGGTTCACTAGCACATTTAGAAGGTCATTTAGGCAAGAGTGGGCTCACTAATAGAACAAAGGCCTAAGGTCCCATCCAAATCAATCACGTCACCAAACCAATCTTAGAGTACTAAGACAAGTTCTGAGTTCATACATGATATATGAATGTAGCAAAATAAGCTCACAACACGTATGGCATTGCACACATAATCCAGTATAAACTCACAGGTAATGCTTCAAGCCTCAACTTGCCTTTACATTATCAGAAAAAAAAACATCACCAGATAATCAAAATGCACGGTCGCATCAATAACCACAATCTCAAAATTTTGAGAGTACCCAATTTTTCAAATCATTCAAAAAGTATTTAAATACTATGTATATGCCAATAGATAATACTATTATGTATTTACACATTATCTACAGTACCTAAACATGTCGGTTCAACAGAAAATTAAACATCCACAAGGAAAAAGAATCACGGCAAGAAAACCTTGGAATCAAAAGTAGGGGAAGTTATGGACTCGAGGCTACTCAGACTTCACTTAAATATATAACTTCCCATACCCTACTAAAATAGAATACTTTGTCCTCAAAGTAAAGACATGAATGAAAAACCAATCACGAAGACACACACACACACACATATATACACACATTAAAAAACCAAAAACAGACATCCAAAATGAAAGTAAAAATAACATCCAACATAAAAAAATTTAAACAACTCCAAAACCCAACATATCAAAAATATTGTCTAACAGAAAGAAAAAAGTATCCATCTATAAAGATAAGGGTTGGGGTCAAAAGTCAAACATCATGGTGCTCAAGCATCGGTATCTGTCTAGTAAGCAGGGTCCTGGGTCACGATCTCCTCCTCAGCAATCTGGTCGCAGCTGTAGGTGAGCTACCCTCTCCATGTGAAGTCTGTTGCTCCCTATCTCTCTGTATAGCTACCAACAGGATTGACTCCTACACCACCTCCTCTTGTATCGGATCCTCCTCCGGGGCTGCTGGGTCATCAGGTCTAGGCCTCTTCGGGCTCATCTCTAGTTCATCATGCTTAAGGGGCCTCTTTCCATGGGCATGCGGGCGGTCAGCTAACCAATCAAACATCTAATCACCCACCGTGCTATCGCTGGGACTGCAACAGGGGCTACTAACATCTGCAATAAGTTGGCCTTAAATTTGGATAACTCCTGTATCACTATGCACGTGTCAATAGGCCGAGCACCCTCAAGCCTCCGCTGGAATCTCCCCTTAAAAGCATTTACTCTAGCATCCACCACCCTAACTCTCTCATCTACCAAATAGCAGGCGAATGCCTTTATCCTCTCCTCTGAGTCCATTACGGTTTGGCTGACCCATGGTACCTGAGCTGCTAAAGCCTATAATCTGGACTTCGTTGTAGCTACCCTACACACCAGTGCCTGAAAAGCAACAATCGAAATAAGAGAATCAACCTGGATTCTGCTGGTGCTGGAGTGCTGGAGGATGGCATAGACTCAATCTCAAGCTCTACAGCGGCTGGAGTAGTGCTGGTAGGTACTGGAGTCGAACCCTGAGTCTGAGGCTCAACTGGGAGTAGATCTGGGATAGCCGAAGGAGCTACACAAGGTAGGGACATCGGGTTCTCAACAACCTTTATCAGGTTGGAATCTACAGTGCGTGTGGCCTCAATATGCTGGTCCCGATGGGGGTCTATAGGAACATCTATTGCACTGCATAATCGATAGATCAAAACAGGGAATAGCAGTGAGGTATTTTTCTGGACAGTGGACTTATGGATCTGCTCGAAGATAATCCGGGCCCAATTTATCTCATAACCAACTAGAATGCTGGCTAATAGCACAGGTCGCTTCAAGGAGATCACATTATCCATGAAAGTAGATCGAATATGCCAACGGATAATGGACCACCAAAACTTGGCCTAGAAAGAGAGGTGGGCTTTCACTATCGGATCTACGTGGTTTGTAACCCACGTCGGGTCGAACCGTTCCTCACATATCTAGCAGGCTATCCATTGTAGTAACTCCATCTTGGCCCTAACATCATTCTCACTCACCGCTCTCCTCATTTTGTTAATGCGACCATCGTACTCTGCGGTGGACTGAGGCACTCTGTGGGTGGGTCCAAATTGAATCCCCCAGATAGTCTCCTCTGAAATAGGAACTCTTCGACCCCGAACTAGCACTACTCGTAACCTAGGCTGCTCGGTCGGCTTCTTTTTCTTCGGCAGCCTTCAACGAAGTCTAGCAAGATAAGCGGCATAAACCTCACGGACCACGTAAGGGGCATACTTGCCCATCTGTTGTGTAGTCCATCGTAGTTCGTGTATGTCTATACCTACCTCTAACCCTGGCACCCTATCCAGCCCAGAGTCGTTCATTCTAAACTCCTCATGGAATTGTCGAACTGGTTTTCCCTGACCCTTTGGCTCTATCCCCTGGTCATATATCTCCTTCATTCCTGCAACGTACTATCTGTGGTCGGTTGGGGGCTGTGATTGGACTTCCTCCTACTGGGCTTGTGACCCCTCCTCAGAATCTGTCTCGGTATGTGTGGGGGTCATCTGTGGAGAACTACTCTCGGACCCATCTCCATCACCCTCCTCCTCAGACTGAAAGGGGCTCTCAACTTCTACCGGGGCCATAATAGTGCAGCCTCTAGTTTGAGGCACATTTGCCTCAAGGTCTATCCTAACTCTGTGGACTTCCACAGAGCCTTCTGATTGCTTGGTCTCTGAGGATTTGTCAACCAATCTCTATTGAAATGTTTGGATTGCTCATTTATCCTTTGGAGGCATGATATCTGTAAGCCAACCACATAACAAATGTGAGCGTCAAGATGTTTGATCAAACAAATCACACAACAAAGAACAAGAAACAACAACACTTGAGTATAGAAAATCACTGATACAGTTGCAGGTCTATAGCTGTGAGGCACAGGTATGACTCATAGGGTATCCTACGAGTCATACAATAGCCTCGTAGTACAAAGGTTCCTGAAAGAAATATCATTTTGTTCACAGATACAACCAACAGGTACAACACGTAGCATGCCCTACGAGTCGTAGTCTGAGCTCGTAATAGGGGACATAATACAAATTACAATTAGGTAACTGCTACAAGGCTCTTACTATGATTCATAGAAGACACTAAGAGTTGTAGATGGGTCTTGTATGGTACGGATTAAGGGATCACAGGTGACTGTTGCCTCCTTCGACGGGCCACTATGACTCATAGAGTGACCCTACGAGTCATAGTGGGTCCTTGTAGCAGAAAACAGATGGCATATGCGATGCCTACAACCTTGCCACAAGAACCATTAATGGATCAAAACAATAATTAAACAGCATCGAAGCAAACTTCATAGCACACACGTAGATACACACAGAATCTCAACATTCAATCATGTCAACCCCAAACAACAATTACCCCCACAAAGACAAAACCATTTCCCATAAATCCAAGTCAATCCCTTAGTGCATTTAAGTAAAACCAAAGGCAACACACCTATAACTTCATACTTGTAATCAACACAACAATCTATTGAGATACAAGTGAAATTCAAACACTTTCAACTAAGCCTAACAAGATGCAGCATATTAAAACACACCCATACTTTCCAATATTCCGTTCTCGAGAATAATTTGCCTAATGTTCAGACAACATTTAAGGGGCCAGTATTCTCACAACTATGATCACCCACACAAGAATTTCGAACAAGGCTTAATTCATACCAATAATTTCAAAAAACTCAAACCCTAGCTTGTATGTGTAGACCAAAGTATCACCACATGGGTATGAATCTTCATGAATAAACCAGATACACCATTATTAAAGAATGAAACTTACCACAATAGTACGTTAAAATTAACCACTAAGCTTACCAAATGGTGGAAGAATTGAACTAGTGCAAAATAGACACAATGCATCGAAACGCTAGAGAATGGTGTCCTCTGGAATTGAACTAGTGCAAAATAGACAAAATGCATCGAAACGCTAGAGAATGGTGTCCTCACAGAGTACTCGCCGGAAAATGACGTGGGTAGTCAAGATTTTGTCTGGAATAGTGAATGGGGGGAATGATTCGGGGGTTTCCTTCAAGTTAAGCGCATTAGCAATGAAAATGGGGGTCAAATTTTATTTTGACCCCCTTATATTAAACTGGGTCGCCCTTTTTAAAAAGTTGTAGATCGAGGCCATGAGACCCCGAATTTGAGTAGTAGAGTGTCTTACAAGTCGTAGGTCTCGATCTCATGGAATACCTAACACTTGTGAAAATTTACAATGCATATTTGGGCAATACGAACCCCACTTATGACTCGTAGGAGACCCTATGAATCGTAAGGTTGGCTCATAGTCTGTGTTCCAACTTTTAATACTCACAATTTCCCTCTACGAGGCATGACTAAGAGTCATAATGGTGACTATGACTCGTAGGGTTGCTTGTAAAAGCTGTTCCAAGTGCCATTTTCCTAGGTCTTCAGTTCTTTAATTTCCACCTGCAGACCAAACTACAAAACACAACAATCTTCAAAAATTACAACCGGATTAATGTCTTTTAACTTAAAACAAACAAACACCTTACTACCCAAGAATTTCAATAACCAAATACACTTAAAACAAACCAACAATTATAAAAACAATACTTAAGTTGCCTCACAAGAAGTGTCTTGTTTAACATCGTGGATCGACTTTGTTATCATCCTTCATCAATAAGCATCAAGAGAAAGATTTTGTGTCCCCATGACGCTCTTGCAAACAAAAATCACATTATGGAGATGATGATGAGCATCCTCTGAAGGTATCCCTATGAATAACCCACGATTTTGGAGCATTTGAAGTTATCCACTTGACACCAAGAACTTAGCGCTTGCCGGCATTGGAGGCAACACTATGGCACCAGTAATGTCCATGGCAATAGGGTTTAAGCAATATTGGTTCCATCCATAAGTGTTTTCATTGAAGTTGCTAAGTTGTGGCCTGTTATCCCTTGGTGGTGGATTCTCCTCTCTTCCCATATCATCATTCATATTCATTTCTTCCTCAACCACAATATCCTCATTCACTTGAGCCATTCTTCTAAAGAGTCGATAGATCCCCAAATTGATCGGAGCTAAGGGATTGCCTTGGCTCCTTGTGTTTGGCATACAACCTAGTACACCCTGCAATTAAAATCAAGCAACAAAAACAAAAACAAAAGTAAAATTACAAAAGAGTAGAAATTAATACTTGAACTAACTAAAAATGAAATCAAGTCAAAAACTAGTCGTATTCCTTGGCAACGGCGCCATAATTTTTTGATGATGTTAATGCTCCAATAAGAAAGAGATTGCTGTCAGCAATCAACCATCGAAGGTTAGGGTCGAATCCACAGGGAATACACGGTTTGACTACAAGAATTCACTATAAATCATTTCGAGTATCTATAACTAGAATCTCTAAATAAGGGGAGGGGGTTTTATGATTCAAGAACAAAAGCAAAATAAACACTATACTACAACGTGAGAAAACACTCAATTTTGGAGACAATTAGGGAATTGTTTTTCCCATGGCTCGTTGACTCAATTACCTAGAGAACATAACTACAATTGAAAATTCGCATGCAGAATGGTAACTTAGGTCCTTCCAGCCCTTCTGTGAAGGTAAAGGTTGAATTTCACCATGGCTCTTGGTCGGCAACCATGGTGTGCCAACTAACCATTACTTATTATCCCAGTCAACCTCCCCTTGGCCAGGTTTGATTGATTAGATGAGAACACATCAATTGGATCCTGTTATACACTTTCTTTTTCCTATTAGTCACTAGCTTGGTCGGGATTGTGATAGTAGGAGGGGTTTGGTGTTGGCCGACACCAAACAACAATCAAAATGAAGGGAAATAAACAATGCATACAAAACCCCAATTATAGAAACGCAATAAATCTAAGTCATCTAAATTCAACTGCTCATGGTTCCCACAACCCCAAGTTATGGGCGCTCAGCTACTCATGGCTAAAGCAAAACCAACACAAATGCAAAGACATGACATAGTTGAGAGTTTTACCCAGAGCAAGGAAGAGTGATATCACCACAAGTTGCAAACCACAAGCTTGATATATTGAGAATGAGTACAATATGGGATTTGCAGTCCCCAAAAGTGGGTTTTCCAAGAGAAAATAAAAATCTAAGCTAAAACCTAAAAAACAAAACTTGAGAGTATATTCAAAGATGATATTCAATATCTGGAATCTTCTCCCCTTCTTTAAAAAATCCTAACTTAAAGTATTTATAGTATTTACAAAATAACCCTAAAAATTACACAGAAAAGACAGTTGGTAGCTGGTACGCATCACAGATATGACTCGTAAGTGACCTACGAATCATAATCGGGGTCTTATAACAGGTTATTGACATTTTGGACTCAGCTAGTACGACCCACTGATATGAGCCATTTCTTGGGCTACGACTTGTATGCTTCTCTCGTAGTCTAGGCCTCCAATTTTTGGTCTAATGTATTAGCTCTCTGTTTGTTGCTACGAGTCCACATACATGAGTCGTATCAAGACCTACAACTTGTAGGATGGCCTTGTAAGGTTGACCTCCACTTAGCAGATTTCTGATTTTTGGTCTTTGTTTCTTGCTACAAGATCACTCTACGACTCGTAACTTGGGCTACGACTCGTAGGTCAGCTCGTATGTCCTGGTCTTCAACAAAATCTGAAACTTTTCTCCAACATCATTTCAACCTACATTTTCTGCATTAACGACACAAAAACACATAAAAACCATAAAAAATCGCTTTTAGAACTCACAAAATTCCTTGTTTTGGGCATAAAATGTATTGTATTTTAACAAGACATCAGTCATAAGCTATCAACTCTGTCTATCATACGAAATATAAACATAAACAGTGAAAAACAATTCAATATAAGATTGAGAAATGGGGAAAGAAACCCCAACATCAGCTATTATCAGTCAACGTCTATGAAGCCTCTATAGCTACTCTCTAAGAAGGTATCATGACAGGCCATGGCTGCCACAGTCCAAATAAAGAACTCAAAGAAAATAGAAGCAAATAAAGATATCCTCATGAAGTCAGGGAAGGACTCACCAAATCTGAAATCATGGAGATCTAAACCTCAATAATTCTCTTGCTGAAATCCTCTGTCTACAGAATCTGTATCATAAAATGATGCAGCGCCAAAGGGGTGTTAGTACATAGAATATACTATATGTAAAATAGGTTGAAGTAAACCATATGGGCTATACAATATAATATGACATCAGCTCATCAATCACTCAACCTCAACTCAGAGTAAGGAACAGGACTCTATCACATCACCATCCATCAAGACATCTTACTATCACATCAACATCTGAATACTATCAATATGAAACCTATCTGGGAGTTTTTATAATCGACAACCATAACCAATAAGCCAGTAATGATATAACAAAGAGGTGTCATTGCCACATTCGCTCAGTACCTTGCCGGGGTAAAGGAAGAGTCCATTGGGGATCCTAAAAGAAGTCTATTAAGTCCTCTGCGGGACAAAGGAAAGATTCCCTTTCATAGTTCAATCCTCTCCTACGCTGGCCACGTAGTTAATGAGTGTGAGTGAGACTCACTCTTACCCATTTTGATGCAAATACTCCTCCCAAGACTCGACATGCTCATAAGTCTATCAACATCAGACTGGTAACATAACCAACCCCCCTGATAGGGACCTCATCTCATCTAACTTTCTATCAACTTAAGGAATAGAATCTTCCTTTCAAGCTCTAATTTCATCAACTTCAGCCATCACTATACTCATCTCAGGACTCAGACCACAATAATCAACACACCCAGACATTCAAGGCTCTAGACGTTACCCCTACATTCATTCTTGAAGTCTTTAACAAGAAAAAATCCTGTAGATTAGGTACACAATCATACAATAATACATTTAAGTAGTAAATTCAAATATGATGATCATCACTTTAAGAGAATATGTAAAAATTAAAGATAGTTTTCATAATTTCATTCAAGAAATCACATGTAAGACTCGTCACTTTCAACTAATCAACCTAACTCAATCATGGGGGCACATGGGAGAACAATCTCATATTCTAGGTAGCCTTTACATACCTGGGATAAAGAATTAACGACTCTTCCTCAAGAATGTGGACTTAAATTTCAATCCTCTGAGCTTTTCGGTCTCTCCTCTCAAGGTTTTTCTTACATAGAAGCTTAAGAATAATGGGTCTAAAAACCCTCAATCGACAACAAATGACTTTCAAAGCATGTTTTAAGACTTGGGATAGGATGGGGAATGATCAAAACGCCCTTCTTAAATTAAAAGAAATTTTTTTTAAAAAATATGTACACTAGTCTGCGACGCACCAGGGATGCAGACCAGTGTATTTCGTGAATTTTTGAAAATTTTCAATCCCTTTCAAAAATTTGTAAAAAAACTTAATTGTGTCTCCATGCCCCCTCCGTCTCGCGCCAGGGGCGGATCGACACTATTTTTGCGTCATTTTGAAAAAGTTATTTTTTAACTCGGTTGCTTTAAAATGGGGTCAAGGCCATTTCCCCACTCGATTTTCCTACTGATCGCAAATTTGGTCTCGAGTTTCCTATTGGAGCTTTGGAAGATGTATTATGCGCATGATACATTTTATGGACGTTTCGATAAATTTTGCGGGCATTACAATATTTTAGCTTTTAAGTATCATTCTTAAAAGAAATGTGTAAAAGAAATACTGAAAATCGAAAGCAACAAAATATTTCACACATCAGCGGATCCAAACCTAACTCTAGAAGAAAGGGTTGAAATGGTGAAAAATCTTCATTTGGATTACTTTAATTAGACTAGCAACTATTTGTAGTTGGTTAAGTTATTGTGACTTTTTTTTCATTTCATTTATAAAAAGATGAGACTGAAAAAAATCCCTGGACAAGGACAACTCTATCTAATATAAGAAAAACTAACAAAATACTAGAGTCGTATTTAGTTTAGAATGGTATAATAATGTCATTATAAAGAAATTGACCAAACAAAACTAAGATAGACCAAAATATATTATTATTTAGAAAATCAACTTAAGGGGTTTAAATTGATCCAAACGGTAACATGATAGTGTATTTTAAGAAAATCAATTTAAAACCTCAAGTGACCTAATTATCGAGATTCATTCTATAATTACATTAGTTTTGCAAAATATAAGGTCAATGTTCATTACGATAAATAATTCATTCCTAAAAGTGATTCTTTGGGCCTTTGATTAGTTTGGAATACTTTAAAAATTTAAGATGATTTTTCTTAAAAAATTTGGCCTATTTGAAATCTTTTGAACAAAGATTATAAAAATGTTGTCAAAACTATACATGGTCGCCACTAGACTCGTTAGAGCAAGTAATGCTAATTTACTACATAATCTTCAAAAACCTAAAGAAAGTTAGCTAATATATCAACATTCATATGAAAAAAAATCAATCAATTAGTATGAGAAGAAATATAATCAAATGACGATGGGGAAGGCTATGAAACATTGACTCCTAATTTACGAGACTCCAAGCAAGGTGATGATCCTATTAATAGATGTTGGCCCATATGGGTCAAAATGAGTTTCAAAGTGAGAACTCCAGCTATCTGATTGTACTTGTGTAGAGCAGGAAACTAAAGCTTTAGTGTTGAAAGATTTAGATCACGAATCCGAACTCGAACTCAGGACCAAAGAAGACCAATAGGAAAGATGAAACAACTCCTAGATAAAACACTTGAAAAAAGTTCCGATTTGCTTTTTACTCTATTTTTCTAGTCTCTTTTTCTAATCTCTTTCTTGTGTTTCTTGTGATGTCCTTTGATCGATTCTTAATGGCTTCATTTATACGAGAAATCCGAACTTGAAAATCTGGATTTGAAACTCCAAAAATCAGCGAGAACTGTTATGCCATACCATGGTTGCAAGAATATTGACGAAAATCTCCTTTTCATACTCGAGATTCAAAAACTTACTCCGTTCTTGTATTTGTCCTACGGACATCTCAAGGAGGCTATGGTTAAAAGGAAGAAAAGTTTGAGAATCTTGCCAGGGGTGGCAGAGAGGGCAAAAGGGGTGGCATAGGGCAGCATAGTGGCCGCCATTTTGGTGGTGAGGAAAGGAGAGGAAGAAGATGAGGGCTAGGCTTGAGTTTTTTTGGGGGAAATTGGAGAAGATGAGTCGCTGGGGGAAAGAGAAAAATATGCTTTGACTGCTGATTTCTTTCATGGGGAAAGAAGAAAGAGGGATGAGGGAGACGTTGGAGTGTCTTGAGCATTGGCAAAAGTTGATTCAATTTTAGCCGTCCGATCGTTTGATCGGATGGTTCAAAATAAATCAAGAGTAAAAATAACTCTCTCTCTCTCTCTCTCTCTCTCTCTA
>JAABOM020099633.1:0-26695 GCA_011800125.2 Solanum clarkiae | reverse complement strand
CGACACACCGATAAACAAGACTCTATTAGACACAGTCTGTGGACACTCCGAGGACTAACTGCTCTGATACCACTTCTATCACGACCCAACCTAGGGACCGTGATTAGTGCCGATTAGGCATCCAGACAAACACTAAACCGAATTTCCAACTATAGTATCTAAGGAATCTATCGAAATTTCAGTAGAGTTTCCTCTGTTTTACTGACTAACCACACCTGCAAACAGCAACCCCAACATACAGCAAATATCTAAACACATATATATGCGGGCCGACAAGGTCACCGCTGCGGTAGAACCGCCCAACAAACTTATCATACATATATAGTCATACCACCTGCAATATCCCACACCCACATGTATCCACAAACCTCTACACATACGAACTGGATCATAGGACGGGACAGGGCCCCGTCATACCCTCGAATATACATAAATGCAAAATACAGAAAGTAAGTATACATGTAAGTACCAAAAAAGATCTACTCCTGAGGCAAAGGGAGCACTTCAATGGTAGACAGAGATCCTAAGAAGGTGGCTCTCTAACCTGTACGTCAGTACCTGGGGGCATAAATGCAGCCCCCGAAGGAAGGGGGTCAGTACGAAATACGTACTGAATATATAAAGCGGAAAGTACGAAATATAAATAAGAGTAATAATCCCAACAAAAATATATGAGTCAAACCTACATACAACATCAAAATAATTCTTTATTTAAATATCAAAGTAATGCATATCGGACGGGAACAATGGCGACCTCCAGACTCGCGCCATACCACTGCATAACACCAGAAGTTTCAAAATCCCCGAAATCTCCAACACAAATCCCAACTGTACTATAAGTAAGTTGAGGCGAAGGGGCCAAGCACTCACATCATAGGGTAGGTGAGCCGAGGCAAAAGGGCCAAAGCACTCACATATCATAATGTGTAGAGGTCATCATGCCCGACAAGTGAGCCGAGGCAAAGGGGCCAAAGCACTCACGTGAGCCGGGGCGAAGGGGCCCATCACCCATACGTCATGATGCCAACATATCCCAAGCCCAGCTCCTTATGTCTCCAAACTAAACAAAGCCGGCCCATGGCCAAACTGACCCGCCGTATCCAACCTTCTTCGAAATATATATACATATATACATACAGTTATACATACACACGATAATAACCGGCCCGGCAACCGGTGAACGAGACCATAACGGCACGAATAGAGTCGTGGGAATTACATGCATAAAAACTAATTTCATAAGCTTAGTGATATGCAAAATATTCATTTTTGAAATCAAGAAGTTATTTATTTATGAATTTTGTCAAAATTGCTCAAATTCGCACATAAAGATGATTTCAAAGGAACTTACTTACTCCCCATCATGCACATTACTAGAATAGGCTTCAAAACTATTTTTAAGGAGATTTAGAGTTTCTATCAAAAGTTGTATGCTTTAGTAATTTCGGAACAATTTGAACCTATAGTTTTCCAAACCATTTAACTCTCGGTCAAACGAACATCATTCATGGATTCTAAAGACTCAAAAGTTAAAGATGAAGTTAATTTAGCATAAGAGTGGCAAGGAATGAACATAGATCCCATTTAGGCTTTTCGTCGAAAGTTATGGGTATTTGCACCCTCCAATAAAATATATTCTTTCACCATTTCACACCTTTACAACTTGTGGGATCTACATACCCAAGAGTCAAAATGTAATTACATTTTTATAAAAAAAAATACCAAGGAGCGAACATAGGATATATTTGGACCCAAATTGTGAAGGAAAAAGGAATTTTCGAACGTATGACGTTGACTAAGCTTTACTAATTCATGCCAAGAGATAAGAGTCTTTACATACCTCGATTTTTTTCTCCAACTAATTCCAAAGCAATACCAATTCAATTTATTCTTCCGGATGTCCAACATCTACACAAATTACAACAACGCCAATGATTAACAACTATATCGGGTCTAAAATCCTAACTTTTTGTTCCAAATTTTATAAAAATTTTGACAGCATCTCCCCTTAAAATATGCCGCCCGAGAATTCAACTTGGCTCAAATAATCAATCAACAACGACAATAACAACCTACAACATCAATAAACCCTCTCCAATTCCATCAGAACATCAAAAACACCACAAAATGCTATTATGGCATAATTTGATAAAACAGGGCAGCATACATACAGGTACACATTTACCATATTCAAGCCTTCCTATATATTCCAAGAACTATAATATATCACTCCAACGCCCAACACAAATTCCCAACGTTAAAACATAATATTATACTTCCAATGGGGCTCCAATTCAAGCTAACCCTCATGTATACATTCACATAGTTTCCCAACTCTTCTTTCACCCGACAAGGACTATTTTCATGACAGTTAAACATAGACACATAACTATGAATCAATATTTTCATATGCATGCTTGTCCCCATTTTAAACCCACAAATTCCAAATTCACAATTCAAACTAAAAATCAACCCTCTTTTTATGTTCTACCTTCAATTTAACACACCCCTAACACATTCACAAGCTTTAATTTACATAAATGAAGGTAGAAGTTAACATACCTTTCAAGCCCCTTACTAGACCGAAATCTTCATAGCCATCAAACCAGGTGTTTTCTTGACCAACTAACGCCACTACGCCACTTAGGAGACCCAATATACCAAGCTTGAAGCTTCAAATAATCGAAAGATCGAAAAAAATGAATTTTTTCCCAAGTACTGTAGCAACCCGAGAGGTTGCTTTGTTCTTGGATCTCTCTCTTATTTTTTTCTAAGAATGGAAGCTCTTGTCTTTGACAAGAGATGCATACATATATATAGGCCACAAGTTTCAATTGGAACCAATCACAAATAGCCACACACATGACCCCATTTAACAATTTTTATCTTAAGAACTACACTTTAGAAGAAATATACACTTGGTCCCAAACTTTATCAATTTGAACCAATTAAGGACTTACGGGTTCTAACACTTATGCCTTAGCCTTTCTTATTAGATTGTATTATTGTTTTAGCTTCTATATTATTTTGTTACTACCTATTTAGGTTGACTTGTCTTGGTAGGTTAAAGACAAGTGGCATCATACCTGATTCCTAGTCGTGACAAGCAGGCTGGGGATTTCAAAGATTGGGGTGAGTTCCTAGCATCCGAAGTCACCAATTTTATTTTGTAACATTCGGACTAGTCTTTAATTTGTATTCAGAGATAGTCTGTAATGAGATTGTATTTCTAGAAGCCTTGTACTCTTATTTTGTCTATTAGATTCATGATTACTAACTGATGTCAGGTCTTGGGGTGGATTTCTGTATGTTATTTCTTTAACTTTGTAGTTCTTCTTATTGTAACAACCTTTACTTTTTATGGTTGTCTTCCGCGAGATAGTCTATTGCCTAAGGTTCTAGGCTATGGGTTAGGCTTACCTACTAGTGAGTTGGGGTAGGTGTCATCACTGCTCGAAAAATTGAGTTGTGATACATATACTGTTTGAAGATTATGTATAGAGTACAGTAAATCACAATTATTAACAATTTAGGATATTTAAAAACTATATAAAAATTTGGATGATTTTTCAAATTCTAATTGTGTCATATAAATTGAAACCAAGAGAATATCATATGGTTCCCGTATCTAGGGGGTATTTAAATTAACTTTTTTCAAGTAACTTGTAAGTTAAAAACTAACACTCATAAGTCATAAGTTGGTAATTTCTAAATTTTGACTTTATTTTTTTTAAGTTAGCTTTAAAGAACACCTTTTGAGTTACCTAAACACTTTCAAAACTAAAAAAATATTTAAGCGTCAAATGCCATTAAGAATAAGCTAATCTAAACACCTACCTGGTGTCCTAGAAAAAGGTATATAGTCATTTACTCGTGTTTATACCAAATAAATATGAAAGGTCCTGTTAACAGGCCCTATACATCATCACGATAATTAAATCGAATTAATTATTAAAAAATATGCAACGAGATAAAGATTTTTCTATTGATAAATCAAAAGATCTCCTACATAACCTTTAAAATGCAATCACATTACTCAAAAAAAGTGACCTTATCGAACACCATAATTATACTTCATATGAAAAAAAACCACTAAATATGGTATTACATTCATGGAATAAAAAACCAGGCATTGTGGGATTGAAACAGTCTCTCTATTTCTATGAGGCAATGATAAAGTTTGAATACATTTTATCCTCTCCATATTCCACTAGTGGAATTTTAGTGAATATATTATTGTTATACCAGGAACTGGAGTATTCAATGTCAAATCGCATAAATTTTACATATACAGTTGTTATAACAGATTGTAAACTACTCATTATTTTGTTAGTCCCATGTGCAAATCAATATACCGAGTCAACTAAATTTTTTAAAAAGTGAAAAAGATTAAATGATGTGTGAGATTAAATTAAGGAAAATAAAGAAATAAAAAATGAGACCAATGGTATGTGCCAACTTTAATTGCAATCTTCACTTCAATTTACATGATAGAGAAAAGAAGAACTGTAAAGGCAAATAAAATGACAAAATTAAGATTTCAACTAAAGTTCAAATTAAGACATAAATGTTACTATATTTATTTGTTACTATATAAATAAATAATATCTAAAAGCCTTGCGGAAGATTAACAAAAAAAAAAGTAAGGAAATTAAAGAAATCGATGAACTAACTTGAAATCGAAAAATCTAAAAAAGTAGAAGATGATTGAAACAATTATCATGGATAAAAAATATTCTACTGAAATTCAAAATAAATCATTAATGTTAACTCTCTTTTACTTTTCTAACAAGATGAGAAGTAAATTTGAAGACACCGAGAATGAAAATCAAAACCACTTTTTTTTTTAAAAAAAAAACATAGGTTCTCTTTAACTCAGTATAAACTCTAATTCTAGAAAAGCCTATAGTAATTTTGGATAATAATAAGCCACGTCTTTGATATTATTTTGATGCAAATAGAAACTTTTGTCCTTGATCGTTCCATTGTTTATGCTTTGAGATATATTGACTATTAATGTTACTCCATTCATTTCAACTGTCACACCCCGAGAGGATACTTTACACATTATTGGCAATTAGAAACCATTTCTAGTCCATAAGAGAAGTACTTGACCTCATCGCTCATACGATCGACAACGGGAAGCTTAAATTAAGTAAGTAATACTTAGTCCAGATCCCTTTATCACAATAATAGGTTTTGGAGAAACAAGTTTGAAATTCAAATTATTAACTCAACTTTATCACCATCCATCTATGAAGCCTATCAATATCAGAAAGTGTCAATGACATGGTCATGACTACCTCAAATGAACTACTCAAATCAAGGAACAACGAAAATAAAAAGCTCCTTTGAATGCAAGGAGGCTCACAAAGAAACTAGAAGAACCAATCTGACAATATATTGGTTGAGGATCTCTAGCACCTATATCTACATCATAAAAAAGTGATGTTAAAATAACACCGGTACATAGAATGTTCGAGTATGTATAATACCCGAAAAGGAAAGCAAGCTCAATGAACATTATTACGAGAGACTCAACCCAAATCACAAATCAATTCAATATAGAAGCCAATTCGGTAAAGAAATAATGTTTCTAGAAGAGACTCTATCATTTGCAACTAAATTGACTCATGTTATACACCATCTTAGAGTTTCTCTAACTGACAACCATCACTTATATAAGCTAGTGATGATATAACATTTTGTACTGTTGTTATTATAGCCATCCAATACTTTGCCAAACTAAGGGATGATTAACAAATCTTGGATCCACAATCAAACAAGTCCTCTCTTATCATACATTGGCTATATAGTTTATGAAAATTGACTGATTAATTACTCTTACAATACTACTCCTAAAGATTCAACATGCTCATATCAATCAATTCAATCAAATAATTCTTTCAGTCTCATTAAACTCTTATCAATTAAATCATATCAATCAAACATGATCCCTTTCAATTTAAAAAAATAATCATTTGAACTCAAATCAATCAAGCTAATGATATTAAAAGCAATTAAAGACTCCTCATGCTTAAATCATGCTCGACTCCACATCTATCAAACATTTCCAATTCTTACTTCAAATCAATCATTGCATACAATAAGACATGCAAAAACTCAATAGGGTTCATGGGAATGAGGATGGAAACAAATACTACAATATGCTCAATTAATATAGATACGATCAACACAAAATTAGCATGTAAAAGAACTTGATAGGATTATAGACAATTTAAGAAAATTATAGGAAATGGAAACTTTAAACTAAACTTCTAGGCTCAATTAAACTTAATGAAGATGTAAGGCATGTTGACAGACTCAATCCAATGTTGTGATGGTCTTATATTCCTGGAAATCAAAGAACAATCAAAACTCAATGGATCTGAATCAAACGCTTGGAAAGCTAGCTTTATCCTCTCCAATCCTTGCTCTCAGAAATTTAAGTATTAATGAGAAAAACCATCCTAGGGTACTAATAAGGAACCTTAATTAATCCTAAATGTCAAGGTTTAGCTTAGAAATGGCTGGGAAAAGATCAAAACACCCTTCATTAAATTGTCAAATCAATCCACGAGACCTCGTTTATGAAAAGTGGATCAATTTATGGGTCGTAGAAGGACCTTCTTAGATTAAGATTTAATTTTTGGGTTTCTAATCCTAGGTCTACAATTACCTTCTACAGGTTATAGACCTACCTACAGACTCATCTTGTCACGACCTGATATCTCAATTCACGACAGAACCTACCATATCCCACCGATAGGCATGCCAACTCATAACCCAGAACTACTAGTAATGGATGTGAGGGCGAAAAACTAACTAGAAATCAAAATTTAAGGAAACTAATAACAATAACAAGGAAACCAACTATATATACAATATATACATATCTATACATTTATTAGAAAGCAAAATATAGACCAACAAATGAAAGGAGATAGATGTGATCCAAAAATATCAAATGCTCACCTTGTTCTCTAAAATAAGCTGATATAGGCTCAATGAATCAGTGTTGATTGTGCTCGGACTTGCACCACGAAGGTAGATGCAGAGTGTATTATGAGTACTCGATAAAAGATTTTCAATAGGCATCATAGGCCGACTAAGTAAGAATAGTAAATATAGATACAGAATCTATAATACAGTACAACAAGGCCAAATATGAGCAATAACTGTATGTCTATAGGTGTAAAACGCAAATAAACCTATGACCTATGTGCCAACTAGGTCCCCATAAGCCCAGAAGGTACACATTCCACAATGCTAAAGTAGAAGTAAGTATACAGAAACATTACCTAGGAATGATTAACCTTTGGTAGTTTTAAAACGTGACTAGAAAGCAAGAACCCTTGAACTCTGACGGAGGCCAGCACGAAACCCGGATCTCTAATCCTTGAAAGTACAAGTGTCCTTTAACTCAGTTGTAGGATGAACATCTAATCCTTCAAAGTGCAAGTGGCCTCTAAGACGTTGGAGTTCGGTCCTCTAATCCTTGAATGTGAAAGTGGCCTCTAACCCAGAGTAGTGTAGTCCTCTAATCCCCTAAAGTGCAAGTAGCCTTTAACCCAATTGTATTTCGAACATCTAATCCTTGAAGGTACAAGTAGCCTCCAACTTGGTCGTAGTCTGGACCTCTAATTCCTAAAATTACAAGTGGCCTCTAACTCGATCGTATTCCAGACCTCTAACCAGAAGTTCAAGTGGCCTCTAACTCAATTGTAGTTTGGATCTCTAATCCCTAAAGTGTTGATCATAGATGTCATGATAGAAGTAACAGCCAAACTTTGTCTGTCAACTCCATGGTGTGAAGATAGGTAATCAAAAATAGGGGAATGGGACAGAGTTGGCCTCTGACTATGGATGTGATCTCCAAGAACTCCCGTAAAATTGGCAATCATCTAAATCCATGCAGATTTCAATATGCAACAAAGACAGTGCAATGAGATAAAATTGTACTTATGGATAATTAGGCATACGATGTCATTATTGGCTATCTAAGGCTCAATCTATAGGCTTATGTCTTCTATACCAGCCTATAAAGACCTATACCTCTTGAGTCATATTGGGCGGATGTAATTAGTTTACAGGCTCTGAAAACAATGTGGGTCTGGTGCATCACTAGTCTGAAACCTAGACTATGGCCAAATATACTCCAGTATATCATAAGGCTCTGAGAACAATATGGGTCTATTGCATCACCAGTGTGAAACCTAGACTATGGTCAAATATACTCCAGTATATCACAAACTCAACTAAAATATCAACAAAGCATATATAATATGAAAAATATAATATAAGTACCTATTGGTCCTAAATATCAATTTTAACATGAATTCTAGTTCACATGGCATATACAACTAATCCTAGCTCAGTATTCATGTGAACCCAACTACACTTACATATCCAAACTCAATTCGAAAGAAGGAAAGCCATAGCGTACCTATAGGTCAAACATGCGCACTCCATCCTACTCCACTAGAGCTTTTCTCTTGTGAATAGCTTCAAGGCACTACCAAGATACCGAAAACAAAGTCACAATGTTGTAATGATTGTTATGACACAATTTATTTGACATGGAGGTGGACAAATTTTGGTGTCAAAAAACAAGAAAAGTGGGACTCACATCTGGAAATCCTAGAAATAATCTTGACAACTGATCTTAACCAGCTCCCAGAGCTCATGTCCTAGAATGGGATGCAATTTGGGGCCTGAAAATACATCAATGTCAACAAACAAGAAAAACTCAGTTTCAGCTCAAGAATGACTAATACAGCAGCAACTATTGACAGAAAATTACTACTGCCAAAACCAACCACACCACAATTCTTTCTAAAAAAATCTTGCAATTTGAACTCTTGAATCACCCAATTTGTACCTAAAATGAGAAAGAAATCATCCTCCAAAATTTCTCAAAATTGGAGCATGAAAATGAGTTATAACAGTAGCTAAATCATGATTCTTACCTTGAACGAGGCTTAAAATGTGAATTCTAACCATGCCAATGTGTTTTCCTCAAAAACCCACTCAAGATAGCCCATGAATCATCAAAGTCGGACCTAAATGGGCATGAAATCACTGCCCAAAGATTTCAAAAAATTCACTCATAAAATGGCATGGGATAACAATTAAAATGCAAAACTCAACTCAAACAAAACTTCTAATGCACTTCCCAAAATTACCAGTGCGTTCCTCTCAAAAATCCCTTCAATTTTCAACCTTTGAATCACTCAATTTGAGCTCCAAATACTCAAGAAAATTGTCACAAGTTCCAAATGAAAGCTAAAAAGATGGTTGCATTTTTATAGGGCTGTGGTTGCACCAACTATTGTGCACTAGCACACTAGCAGATTATTCCCATTCTAAAGTTTTCGATGTGGTGCTCGAAATTCATTTGAAACCCAATGCGTGCAAAAAAACTATGCTAACCCACCAAATTTGACATTCCAGACTTAATGGCGCATTCAAAATTTCTAGAGGTCATTACAAATAAATATGGGTCCCACTTGATAACGTTCAAACATACTCCTTCTATAGAATATGGACGATCATTAGCAACATATTTACCCAAGTAAGAGTCGGGGTCGATCCCACAAGGAATAGGTCAAAACAACTCTTCTAGTTATCCTATTTTAGTTGTAGCTTTTATTTTCATAAAACAAACAAGTGCGATAAAGTAAAATGGGGGGGTTCTGAATTCAAATCCTAATTATAAGTACGAATGGAAAAAACAAAACTAAAGCTTAGACAGATTGATGATGACTAGAGCAGTAGTCCCCATGACACTTAACTAGTGAGTAATTAACATCGGGTCCATTGTTCATTATATTACATGCAAAATTTAGTGAGTTGGGTAACATCTAGTTCACCTCCTGATCCTTCCCAGAAGTATGACATTCATCTCCTCCTGGTCTCAGAAACTTTACCATACTAACTCCCACTTTTAAATTTCAGAAAATTGTCACCTCCTGGTCTCAAGCTCTTTAGATACAAGCTAATCCCTAAGCCTAAGTATACCATCCCTTCCTAAGCTCAAGTGACTCGAAATTAGGTTGATTGCTTCTATCCCCCATTGTTATCTCCTTTTCCTAAGCATTAATTTCCTCCCGGACAACTAATGAATACATGCAAGTTCTCGGTGCATTCACTTATCAAGAAAGACTTTTAGACAAAGGAAACCACAATACATGCAATACAAGTCCCAATAAAACCCTATGGTTTGCCTATTTCATGTTCCCACAACCCTAGTTGTGGGTCTATATTATCGAACTTTCAAGATCTTGAACAAGAATTATTATGTAATTCATGTTAAAATTACTTAAAAGGAATATTATATCAATAGTTGAAGTCACACGAAGAATCCAGAGATGCACACTTGATCTAAACCCAAAATGATAATCAAGACGAGCAACTAAAGTTGCTGGAAATTTGCTCACTGTCTAGTTGTGTTTTTAAGAGGAACAAAACTGGAAAATTTATGTAAAATTAGTGCAAGAGCAGGCCCATGTCATAGGGAACAAGATATGTCAAATAAATAAAACCCAAGTCTATTTATAGTCATAAAACAATCCTAAAACGAGTAGGAAAAGTAAGCCTAAACTAAGTAGGAAAAGAGTACTAAATCATGTTGGGTTTCCAGTCGCTGGACTATTGCACGATCATCACCATGACTCGTAGTGATTTTATGATAGTATAGCATCAAGTTTTCCTTTACTTGGTGCAAAATCTTGCAGTACTAGACCTATCTCCATGATCACCTTCACGACTTGTAAAGGTGTGAACGAGTCGTGCAAGGCAGTCGTGGACTTTGCTTTGTATTTTCATGCATCTACACAGCCTTGTGCCTTCCATGAGTACCTTCATGACTCATGGTCTATACCAAAGTCATTCGAGGGCTTGTGGATATGTGTTTCGATGATGTTCCTTGACACTCATCTGGATGAAGCAGTTCCACGAACCATCTTGTACACCACGGTCGTGAACATGCTCGTGGTGTGCTTGCATGGTCTTTTTGGTTCCATCTTGTCCTGGACACTCCTCGACAATGTCCATGTTGCTTCACCACTCCCATTGTACTCTTCAAAAGAGTTGCAATAATGGTCATTGGTAGTAAGAACTTCCTATCACTACATTACCAACACATCTTTGAGAATACTCCTAGATAGCTTGTGACGTGAGTGTTTTCACTTTTGCTTCTGCCTTGTTGCTATTGTCCAGTCCACCTCATGACCCTCATGCTTGTCTAAGTCATCCTCACCAGTGATCTCTCTCATGTACAAGTAAATTTCCACCTCGAATTAATCCAATGTCCATAAATCCATGAAATTCTCGTTTTCCTACTAAGCAAACATAAAACGCATATTAAACTAACAAATGTGCTTAAGAATTCACAATAATCCTATGTATGAAGTGTTGTAAAAATTGTATTTTGACGACTTATCAACACCCTGAAGTTGCTTCAGAACTCATAATAATCCTATGCTTAAGAATCATTGTTTGTTGTCAAGCGATGACCAAAAAACATAATGACGCACAAATACAAGTGTTTACCATGAAGTATATAGCGACCCCTCAATCATCAATTCATGCCCAAAAGGTAAGCTTATAGTGTACTTGCACCCAAATAGACTCACATGGATCAAGGTACGCATTATACCATATCCAGTTGGACCGAACAAGCTTAAGAACAAAGATGAACTAGTTGTTTTAGCAACCAAACAGAGCAAGGATAGTGACCTCACTACAAAGAAGTCTCACACAGAGTAATAAATGCTAAATAGCGACTAGAATGTAGACACTTACACTCAGAAAGACATCCAATCAATACACAAGTACAACCATATGCTTGCCCTTATTTTCACCACCTTGACTCTCGAGTAACCTTTTTAGGATCACTTTAGGACTTTTACAGCCTGTAATGTAGGCTCGAGCTAGGGTGGGGTACATTTAGGATCAAAGTAGCTAATTTTCCTCTCCAAGACTCTACTCTCCTTAGCCATCTACTTTTGGCCCCCATACTCTTATTGTCCCTATTTTTACCACTTTCTTTGCCATTGGGAGTGATTTCTGTTTTCATTTATTCTTTTTATTTCTTTTTTTTTGCCCATTTATTTTACTCACAGTCGCACCCCGAACTTTTCTTCTCCTCTCACTTGACTCTTTTCCACTCCTAACGTTTTTGTTTTTCCTACAATAGTCACCCTCAACTTAAACGCTTAGCCTGATATGAGGTACACAGTGCCTTTTAAAAGGACTAGGGCCAGCATTAGCTACCCTCAACTTAGGCTTTTAGCCTGGGTTAAGGTTCATAATTTCCTTAGAGAGATCAGGGTCAAAGTAAACATTTGCAGATAGATAAGGAAGGTGAGTTGTGTGATTACAAAGAAAAAGGTCTATTTAGGCTCAATTTTTGGTCAAAGGGAACAATTTCATTTGGTTGGTCAATTTCAGGCTAAGTGGCTTCACAAAAAAAAATGACCTAAGATCCTATCCTAATCCAATCATTTAATTGTTTTAGTGGGAGTCACTGGCAAGTTCTCAGTTGCAAGTGCATCAATAGAATTAAAAAAATAATCTTACACACACATGGCACATGTCCTATACTATTCAGTACTCAACCAACACAGTCACTTCATTCATCAAGATGCCAACTAGACTATGTATACCATGCTTTATAGAGATCACGCAAGTTAGCCAGGATAGGATGCATGCACATACAAACAGTTTAAAAAATTTTAAATTGGGGCATTTTTGTCACAATAATTATGGGTTACTATAGACTCCTATAAACACTTATATTTACACAAACAAAACAACCTAAGCATGCCAATTTTACTAGATAATATGTCTTCAAAGAAAGGAAATGTGGCAAGAAAAACTCGTCAGGGTTCAGGATGCGCCACTCCCCACCAAAATTTTATGCATTATCCCCAGTGCATGTCAAACCAAAGAATAGAACAAGGGGAATGATCATACATATGATACCCTAGGCATCAGCAGTAGTGTACCTAATTACTCAGACTTTATCAACTATCATCATGGGTTGTGTTCCATGTAGAACCTGATTAATTGTCGTGGCACTACATACCCAAAGCTGCAATCAATTTTCAGTTCAAGGATTTGGAGTAGTGTTACTAGGCAGTGCACCATTCTTCCTCTGATCCACTGTTGTTGAAAGTTGGCCCATTTGTTATTTCAAATGCTTGATTGAGGTTGAGTGTGACTCAATCAATTGAGTCATTTTTGACACATCACTATTTAACTCTTTGACTCTAGCTTCAGTCGAACCAACCTTTTCAAGCACTTTTGTCACCATCTTCTCCAATAGAGAGTTGCTCGACCCAATCTGGCCTTATCTCTATTTCTAGGATGTACATATACACCATTTAATTCATTTCTTTGATTGTCTCTTTGCTGCCAATTTTCTTGATCATAATTGTCCCCTCTATTATAGTATCTATCCCATTGATAGTTCCGACCTTAGTTCCCAAAGTTGTAAGTCCAACCCCCCCACCCCTGATTGTTCACGAACTTGGCATCCTCATGAAAGTTGAATCCTGACTCATCATACCTGGCGAAGGAGTCCATAGCTTTAACTTTTTCTAATTCTCCACCCATTAGCCTCTTAGTTAGTAAGTCCATTTGTGTCCGCATGTGAGCCATATCTTGGTCTCAGTCTTCCTCCTTCTTTGCTCAGAAATCATCTCAAAAATTAACCTAGAACAGTCCCCATCTCTGGTGTACCAAGCGTTTTTGTTTTTTGACACTTTATCTAAAATCACAATAATGTCTGGGAATATTTTGGCCATATATGATCCTCCATATGTTGCATCAATTATTGGCTTGGTCACAGAGTTGCGGTAATAGAAGACCTTCTTCAAGTTCTCATCTGTGAGATTGTGGTTGGGACATTATTTGAGTTTCTGCCTGAGTCTCTCCTGTGTCTTATATAGTGCTTCGATCGATAGCTGCTTGTGGGCCCCAAATCTCATCTTTGATTTTCAGCGTGCTTGATGCAGGGAAGAATCTTTCTAAGAAATCCACTTTCAACTCCTCCAGGTGCATATGGAATATAAACGAGTTCATTCATCCACTTGATGGCCCTGCAATTCAGAGACAATGGAAACAATCTCAAATGGATAGCTTGCTGACTGACACCTAAAATATCAGAAGATTGACACGTAGCCATAAAGTTCATGACATGCTAATTTGCATCCTTATTTGTAGCTCCACTGAATAGTCCTTTCAAGGTTAGCATCTAAAGTATAGTGCTAGTGATGGTAAATTTGACACTTGTAGGCAAAGGAGAAAGGAATATTGCCCCTATAGCCCCAACACCATCATCATCATCATGCACTACTTATGGACGTTGAGGGATAGGCGGCCTAGGTGCAAGTCGATGTTGTAGAGTTGGTGCTGATGGCACCCTATCATTATTCAGATCATTCAAACCTAGGCTATCCTTTCCCCTATTATCAGGATTCAAAGCCAACTCTCTCTATCTATGCACTTCACTATCTTGTGCATCCATCCTCCTAATTGATCGTTGTAGCTGAAGGTCATAGGGAATCAATATTGCACCGTTACTACAGGTGGATGGCATACACTACTTGTTCCCTGTACAATAACAAACAAAAACAACACGTAAAATCAGGAAATAGAACTACAATTGAAAATGAAAAACTAGTGGATTATTTCAAATCCATATTCCCTGGCAATGATGCCATTTCTGATAAAGTTCAAATATAGTCCTTTTATAGAATATGGACGATCGTTCGCAATATATTTATCCAACTAACTGTTGGAGTCGATCCCTGATGCGCTATCAAAATACAACACATTTGATGCCTAAAACAAGGGATTTTATGAGTTCTTTATGCAACTTTTTGTGTTTTTTATGTACTTTTGTGTTGTTATTATTGAAAAGATAGGTTGATATGATTTTAGGAAAAAATTACAGATTTTGCTGAAGTGCAGGATATACGAGCCTTTCTACGAGTTGTAGCCCAAGCTACGAGTCATAGGGTGATTTCGTAGCAAGAAACAAAGAGCAAAACTCAAAAATTTTCTAAGTGAAAATCATCCCTACGAGGACACTTTACGAGTCGTAGGTCTCAATAGGACTCGTATAGGTGCACTCGTAGCAACAAATAGATAGCCAAAATTTTGGACCACAAAGTGAAGGCCTAAACTATGAGAGGAGCATACAAATCATAGCCCAAGCAATGACTCGTACCAGTGGATTGTAACAGTCAAGTACAAAATGCAAAGTGCCTGATACGAGACCTCGACTACAACTCGTAGCCCACCCTATGAGTCGTACCTGTGCAATGTACCTACTTCCAGCTGTCTTTTCTTTATAATTTTTAGGGTTAAGTTTGTAAATACTATAAAGACTTTATGTTAGGGTTTAGAAAAGGGGGATCCCATACTTGAATCTTGAAAAAGAGACTTTGAATGTTCTCTCTAGAATATTTTAGGGTTTTAGTGTTGAATCTCATTTTCAATTGGAAAACTCACTTTTAAGGATTGCAAATCTTACATTGTATTCACTCTCCATCTATCAAAAATTGTGGCTTGCAACTTGTGGTATTATTGTTCTTCATTGCTTTGGGTAAAATTCTCAACTATATCTTTTATTTGCATTGTTGTTGGTTTTGCCTTAGCCATGTATAGCTAAGCACCCACAACTTAGGATTGTGGAAACCACGGGTAGCTGTATTGAGATAACCTAGATTAATTGCATTTCTATGACTGGGTTTTGCATGCATTGTCTATGTCCCTTTATTTTGATTGTTGTTTGGTGGTGGCCAATACCAAACCCCTCCTACTATCACGATCCCGACCAAGGTGGTGACGAATAGGAAAAGGGAAGTGGAGACAAGATTCGATTGATGTGTTTTCATCTAATCAACCAAACCTGACCAAAGGAACGTTGACTAGGAAAATAGGTAACAGTTAGTTGGCATATCATGGTTGCCGACCAAACGCCATGGTAAAATTCAACCTTCACCTTCACAAGAGGGCTAGAAGAACCTAAGTTACTATCCTGTATGTGAATTTCCAATTATAATTATGTTGTCTACGGTAATTGAGTCAAGGAACCATGGGGAACACAATTCCCAAGTTATCCCTAAATTTGAGTGTTTCTTCGCATAATAGCATAGTGTTTACCTTTACTTTTGTTCTTAAATCACAAAACCCCCCTCTATTTAGAGGTTTTAGTTATTAATGCTCAAAATGATTGATAGTGAATTCTTGTAGTCAAGTACTGCATTCCCTGTGGATTCGACCCTAACCTTCGGTTAAGTTAATTACTGACAATGATCTCTTTCTTATTGGAGCGTCAACATCATCAAAAAATTATGGCGTAGTTTCCAGGGAATATGGCTAGGTTTTGATGTGATTTCACTATTAGTTAGTGAAAGTGTTAATTTCTAGATTCTCTTGTATTTTATTTTTATTTTTGTTTTTCCTGT
Source organism: Solanum clarkiae (assembly GCA_011800125.2). Taxonomy (NCBI): domain Eukaryota; kingdom Viridiplantae; phylum Streptophyta; class Magnoliopsida; order Solanales; family Solanaceae; genus Solanum; species Solanum clarkiae. Next base: position 10,214 of record JAABOM020099633.1, on the reverse strand, counting down.
TTGATTTTACTTACAAGGTATACTAGGTTGTATGCTCAACACAAGGAGCCAAGGTAATCCCTTAGCTCTGATCAATTTGGAGATCCATCGACTCTTTAGAAAAATGGCTCAAGTGCATGAGGATGTCGCGGTTGAGGAAGAGATCAACATAAATGATGATGACATGGGAAAAGAGGAGAATCCACCACCAAAGGGCAATAGGCCATAACTTAGGGACTTCAACGAAAATGCTTATGGATGGAATCAGTATCATTTGAACCCTATGTCCATGGATGTTACCAATACTTTAGTGTTGCCTCTACTACCGATAGATGCTAAGTTCATGGTATCGAGTGGGTTACTCCAAATGCTCTAAAACCATGGTTTGTTCATATGGCTACCTTTAGATATCCCCACCATCATATACACAATGTCATCTTTGTCTGTAAAAGTGTCATAGGAACACAAAATCTTTCTCTTTATGCGGTTGATTTGAGGATGTTCCCACTGTCACTAATGGGCAATGCAGCTGTGTGGTTATCTAAGCTTCCTTCGGGTACAATAACAAGTTGGCCAGAGCTTCAGAGAGTGTTTTTAGAGAGATATTTTCCAATATCAAAGAAGCTTAAGCTCAAACACCAAATCAACAATTTTGAGCAATTCCCCAGTGACTCTATTATTACCACATGGGAGAGATTCACTAAATGCCTAAGGATGGTCCCTGATCATAAAATTGTTGATGATGCCCTGGTCTGGATTTTTGATCGGGCGCTTGATGAGAATAGTCAAGCTTGCTTTGACACGATCATGGGAGGCATGTTTATTGACCAACCTTTTGTATTGGCCGCCGCAAGGATGGAGCAAGTGGTTAAAACAAACAGAGCATGGGGTCAAAGGGAGCGTGGCGCAATGGAAAGCTCTTGCGCTGTCACCACCAACAATGAGCAAGCAAAAGTTAATGAGGATATCATTGAGCAACTTGCTCAACTTCGCACGAGCATGGACTTGGTATTGAAGTAAAACCAAGCAAGCGCTCAAGCAGTAACTCACCAACCCCCAAAGACTCTTATGTATGAAGATCCATTCTTTGATGAGGATGTTTGCTTCATAAGCAACCAAGCGGTGGGTTTCCGGAATAACCCCCAAGGGTCCAATTCGAACTATTGGAGGCAAGGTTCTAAGAATTAAGGTTGGAACTACAACTGTGATAGTGCATATAGAGACAACCAAGGTGGCTACTATGAAAGGGAGAGAGTGTCAGATACCGAATGGGGTAGAAGATATGGCTATAGGAACGGTCCTTATATTCCACCCCACAACTATGATGTCAGGTCAAGTAACTCTAGGATTGAAGAGATGTTTGATAAATTGTTGAAGCGAGTCGATCACCAAGATAAGACCTTGAAGGGAATGAAAATGGATACTTCAAGCATTAACCAACAGATAGAGTGTCACTCTGTGGAAATTAAGCAGTTAGAACAATAGTTTGGGAAAGTTTCTTCATAATTGAACTGACGCCAAAAGGGCACCTTACCAAAAAAACACGGTTCAAAATACTAAAAACGAAGGGCATTGTATGGCATTCATGGCTCAGAGTGGTAAAAGAAATGTTAATCGCCCTATGCCAATGGTTGAGGATGAATCTTATGAGAAGGTCATTGATAGCAAGGTAATGATTGAGGAAGAAAGTCTAAAGAGTAATGCAGTTGAAAGCCAAGAGATGGGAGAGCAAGAGAAAGTCAAGGTGATCCCAAAACCACCTCCTTCGTTTCCTCAAAGACTTAAAAAGAAAGAGAAAGATGGCAAATTCAAGCATTTTCATTTTGAATCTTAATACAATTGTCCATCAACATTCCCCTCTTAGAAGCTTTGGAGAAGATGCTCGGGTACTTCAAGTATATGAAGGATTTGGTGACAAAGAAACACACCTTGATCTAAGAGCTCCAACAATGTAATGTGATCATGACCAAATTCCTTATCCAAAAATGAGAGGACCCCGGTACATTCACCATCCTTTGCACTATTGGTGATGTTGAATTCGCAAGAGCATTGTGTGACCTCAGAGTAAGTATCAATCTAATGCCTCTTGTCGTGTTCAAAAAGCTTGGTCTTAGAACTCCTACTCCGATAAGAATGTGGTTGCTCATGGAGGATTGAACCATCAAAAAGACAGAAAGAATACTTCTTGATGTACTTGTCAAGGTTGATAAATTCATATTTCCCATAGACTTTATGATCCTTGATTAGAGGTTGATTTCGAGGTACCCATTATTTTGGGAAGACCATTTCTGTCCTCCGGGAGAGCCTGGTGGATATGGATTTGGGTCAGCTTCAGTTCAGGGTCAATGATGTAGAGGTCGTGTTTGACATCAACCCAACAATGAAACACTCAGATGAGTTTAAGATTGAAGTGTGGGCCCTTGATAATTTTTTATGATGGATGATGACTGAGTCAAGCCACGACGTTAAACAAGGCGCTTCTTGGGAGTTAACCCAAGTATCTTTGATAATTTTTGGCTTTTTTTAAGTGTATTTGGTTATTGAAATTTTTAGGTAGTAATGTATTGTTTTTTTTTAAATTTTAAAGACATTGGTTCGGTTGTGATGTTTTGAAGATTGGTGTATTTTGAGGTTTGGTTTGCAAGAGCATATTAAGAAGTGAAGATGTGAGGAAAATTGCACTTAGAGTAGCCTCTACAAGCAGGTCAAAGAGTTGCAGTGACCAATACAACGCGTAGTCATTCCTCGTAGAGAGAAGCAGTGAGACTAGAAAGTTGGCGCACATACTGCAAGCCAACCTTATGATTCGTAGGGTCCCCTACGAGTCATAAGTGGGGTTCATAGTGTCCAGGTATGGAGGCATATGCTTCTAAGTGTTGAAATATACTATGAGACATAGACCTATGAGCCATAGGAGTTACTACAAGTCATACTCGGGGTCTCGTGACCCCAACTTTTAGAATTTTTTCAGGTGACCCAATTTGTTATATAAGTCTAATTTCATTTCCTTTATCCTAATTCGATATAAATTCCCAAATTTCTTTCACCCAATCACTGTTTCGATCATCGTCCCGACTACCCATGTTATTTTTTGGCGAATATTCCGACGAGTCTATATTTTTCTAGGGTTTCGGCACCTCTTCCCTTATATATTGCGTCGATTTGATCATTCTCTCACTCGGTAAGTTTATTGATTAATTTTGGTACACTCTTCTGTTGAATTTCATCCTTTGGAGATCAATGCATGCTTAATTAAGTTAGTATGATCGTACCCATCTGATTATGCTTATGCTTGGATGTTAAAATTAGGTTTTGGATTTCTTGAACTATCTAGTGTGATGTGAAAATTTGAACGGACCCTAGTGGGTGGTTGTGATGTTAGTAAGTTGATCGCATAATTGTTGTGTGGTCATTGTGTACATTAGTGTCGAAAATGGAATTTGGGGAATGTGGTTGTGTTCTAATGTGAAAATTCATGTTAGCCTTATTTCTAGTTTTATTAAATCTTCCTTGAATCTCCCTGGATCGATGTGTTGATTAGGAATTTGAATATGGAGATAAATTGTTCCTAGGCATAACGTGAATATACCTATGGGAATGAGTTTGATATAATGGTTCTTATGGTTGGCATATTCGTACCGGGATTGATTGTGTGTTTGGACTTGGTTATTGCTCTGATGTGGCCTTTGCCATTTGTAAGAATTAATTGTGGTTCTTGTGGGAATATTGCAAGCACTATAGGTGTCTTCTGTCTTCAGCTATGAGGCCTCCCTACGACTCGTAGGTTCCCCTACAAGTCGTACTGGTCCCTCGTAGTAGGCACCTGTCACCTGTGGTTCCTTCACATTTCTCATATGGGATCCACCTACGACTCATAGCATCTAGTACAACTCTTAGTGGGGGTCTCATAAGTCTGACTTAGGTTTCAAAAATTCCTCTGGAATGAGGTACGGGGCTAGACTACAACTCATAGGCCATCCTACGAGCCGTAACTGCACCTTATATCTAATTCTAGGTTGCATTTTTATCAGATACCTTGGTACTAAGAGGCTAGAATACGACTCGCAGGACACCTTACGAGTCATACCTGCACCTCGTAGCTACAGACCTGCAACTGTATCACTGACTTTTCTTTTGATTTTAATGTTTAAGTATTGCTATTTCTAGTCCATTGTTATGTGATCACTGCTTAATCAAACATTTTGAGGCTCACATGCTAATGTGTGGTTGGTTTTCAGGTATAATGCCTCCAAAGGATAAACGAGTGATCAAGACATTTCAAAGGAGGTTGGTTGATGAGTTCTCCGAGAATGAGCGATCCGAGGGTTCTGTGGAAGTACACCGAGTCAAAATAGACCCCGAGGCAAATGTGCCTCACACTAGAGCCCGTACAGCTCAGGCACCTATGGAAGTTAGCAGTCCTCCTAGTCTGAAGAGGAGGAACATGAGGGTGATGAAGATAGGTCTGGAACCAGTTTTCCGCAGATGACTCCCACACGTTCGGAGTAAGAGTTAGAGTCCCAGAGTGCCTAACAAGCTCCGCAGGAGGAAGTAGAATCGCAACACCTGGCCCACCCTAGATGGTGGGTTTCAAGGATGAAAGAGATCTACAGTAAGGGTTTAGAGCCGAAAGGACAGGGCAAACTTGTCAGACAGTTCAACGAGGAGTCCAGACTTAATGACTCCGAGTTGGATAGGGTACCGGGGTTACATGCTGAGATAGATAGACATATACAACGATGGACTACATAGTAGTTGGAAAAGTATTCCCCTTACTTGTTCCGTGAGTTTTATGCAGCCTATCTTGCCACACTTCTCTGAGGCCTGCCAAAGAATAAGAATGCTATTGAGTAGCCTAGATTACGAGTGGTTTCGATCAGGGCTCAGAGATTTGACATTTCTGAGGAGACAATCCAAAAGGGTTCACTTCGAGCCCAACTATAGAGTGCTTCATTCCACTGCAGAGTATGGTGGTCGAATTTCTAAAATGAGGAAAGTGGTAAACGAGAAAGACGTTAGGGTTAAAACTGATCTGCTACAGTAGAGTGCCAGCCAAATATGCGAGGAGGGTTTTGAGACAAAGTGGTTCACAAACCAGGTTGATCCGATAGTGAAAGCCCACCTCTCTTTCTAGGCAAGTTTTGGTGGTCGATTATATGTTGGCATATCCGGATCACTTTCGAAGATAATGTGATCACTCTGGAGTGAGCCGTACAGCTGGCTATGAGATTGAGTGGGCCAGGATTATCTCTAAGCAGATTCACAAGTCCGTCGTCTGGATGAGCACCTCGCTGTCGTTCCCTATTTTGATCCACCATTTGTGCAGTGCAACAGGTGTTCATGTCAACCCCTATCGGGACCCGTATATAGAGGCCACACGTACCATGGATCCCAACCTGATCAAGGATGATGAGAACCCAGTGGCCCTACCGCGAGCTGCTTCTCCATTCATGAGCCTCAGACTCAGGGGCCGACTCTAGCCACCATAGGTTCTACTCCAGCTACTCCAGAGCCTTCCCTAACTGTTGAGATTGAGTTGACACCACCCTCTTATACTCCCGCACCAGCATCATCTACTATGCAGGTTGATTCTCTTATCTCTATTATTGCTTTTTAGGCACTGGTACACTGGGTAGCTACAATGGAGTTCATGCTACAGACTTTTGGTATCCTAGGTCAGGCCATGGGTCCAGCAAACTATTTGGGACTCAGAGGAGAAGGCAAAGGCATTCGCCCGTGATTTGATAGATCAAAGGGTTAGAGCTGTGGATGCCCAAGTAGATGCCTTCGAGGATAGAGTCCAGAGGAGGCTTGAGGGTGCTCTACCTGCTGACATGACAATAGTGATAGAGGAGTTGGCCAAGTTCAAGGACAACCTGTTGCAGGTGCTAGCAGCCCCTATTGCAGTGCCGGAGATGGCACCAACGGGTGATGAGCTATTTGATTGGCTTATTAACCTCCCGCATGTCCATGGGAAGAGGCCCCTTGAGACTGATGATGTAGAGATGAGCCAAAAGAGGCCTAGACCTGATGACCCAACAGCACTAGAGGAGGAGCCGATACCAGAGGCGGTGGTACAGTAGCCGCTATGCATAACGGCTATACAGAGAGACCGAGAGCAGCGGACTACACATGGAGGGGGTAGCTCACTTACAGCTGCAACCCAGACTTCTGAGCAGGAGGTCGTGGGTTAGGACCCTGCTGACCAGACAGATACTGGTGCTTGAGCACCATAATGTTTGTTAATTTTGACCTTAGCCCTTAATTTCTATTTATGGATACTTTGCTCTTTTTGTTAGAATATTTTCTTTATGTCGGTTTCAGATATGTTTAAATGTTTTGTGTTAAATGTTGTTTTTACAACTGTTTTGGATGTTTCGTTTTGAAATGTTGGTTTTTAGTATATATATACATATATGTTTTAGTTACTTGGTTTTAATATATGTCTTTACTTTGAGGACAAAGTATTCTCTTTTGGTGGGGTGTGGGAAGTTATAGATTAAGGTGAAGTTTGAATAGCCTCGAGTACATAACTTCCCCTATTTTTGATCCCAAGGTTTTCCTTGTTGTGATTTTTTTTCCTTGTGGGTGTTTTAATTTTCTTTTGAACTGGCATACCTAGGTAGTCTAGATAATTTATAGATACATAGTAGTATTATCTTTTGGTGTATACATAGTCTTTAAATATTTTTTAAACTTTTATGAAAATTTGGTACCCTCAAAATTTTTGAAATTGTTGGTTATTGATGCAATCGTGCATATTGATTATCTGGTGATATTTGTTCTGATAACGAAAAGGTAAGTTGAGGCTTGAAGCATGACTTGTGAGTCTATACTTGATTGTGTGTGCAATGCCAAGTGTGTTGTAAGCTTATTTTACCGCATTCATGTATCATGTATGGACTTAGAACTTACCTTATTACTCTAAGATTAATTTGGTAATGTGTTTGATTTGGAAGGGATCTTAGGCCTTTGTTCTTCTAGTGAGCCCACTTTTGCCTAAATGACCTACCAATTATGTTAGTGGACCCCTTGTTCCAAAAGTTTGAGCCTCTCATGCACTCATTCTTTCTTGACACCTAGCTAGTTTAACCTTGTTTTATGAAATACCTTGATATTGGCCCTGGTCTATCCTTAAACATGTGAACCTTGATTGAGGCTGAAAGCCTAAGTTGAGGGTAGATACAAATGGTGGCCCTGGTTTGGGGAATAGATATTGTGTACTTCACCTCAAGCTAAAAGCCTAAGTTGAGGGTGGCCTTTATTGTTGTAAAGTAATGATAATGAGGTGGTTAGTTGGGAAAGAAAGAAAGAAATGAAAAGTCATGAGCCAGGTGAGAAAAAGAAAAAAAAGTGTCTTGGACCGAAAGTAATAGCAAAATGAGTTCAAAATTAAGGCACAGCTGAAAAAGAAATAGAAAGAACCCAGGAAAAGATTGAAATAGGAGAATAAGGGAAGATTTAGTGACAATGGTAGGGTTATGAAGGTAAAAGTGTGGGTAAACATGGTTCAAGGATAGTTTTTAGTCACTACTTGCCTAAAATGTCATATCAAATCCCCATGAGCCTATGTTACAAGCCATTAAGCCCTAAAGTGATCCAAATCCACTTTATCACAAATCTGAAAGTTGAGTATAGAGGCAAGCCTATGGTGTTAGTCATTTTTGGATGAATTTCATTTTTGAGAGTGAGAATGCTTACATAGTTCCTGAATTCTAAATGCTTTATGAATAAGTGAGAGTGACTTCTTTTCTGTGAGGGCATTTGCACTGCTTGACTGGCATATGATTAACCCAGTGATTGTGGATAGTTGATACTCCTTCGCTTGTCACAGTTGGATTGCCAGATACATTTTTGTGCTTTTGTTTTTCTTAGTAGCTTTGCAATTTGGCTTTGAAAATGAAAGTTGGATATCATAATTAGAGTAAATGAAATATATGTCATTCGTATAACTACTATGTGTTTCTCATTGTCTGCTTAGATGAGTCATCGCTTGAGGACAAGGAACAGTTCTAAGTTGAGGGTGTTGATACACTGTCAAAGTACAGAACATTTGATACCTAAAACAAGGAATTTTGTGAGTTCTTAATGTGACTTTTTATGATTTTTAAGTGCTTTTGTGTTGTTATTGCAGAAAAGATAGGTTGGCATGATTTTTGGAGAAAATTATAGATTTTGCTGAAGTGTAGGACATATGAGTCTTCGTACGAGTCGTAGCCCAAGCTACCAGTCGTAGGGTGATCTTATAGCATCAAACAGAAAGCAAAAATTAGAAATCTGCGAAGTGGAGATCAGCCCTACAAGGCCACATTGCGAGTCATAGGTCTCACGATGACCTGTATAGGTGGACTCATAGCAAGAAACAATGAGACAGAATTTTTGAGCACAAACTGAAGGTCTAGACTACGAGAGGGACATACGAGTGGTAGCCCAGAAACGACTCATACCAGTGGGTGGTAACAGTCAAGTACAAAATGCAAAATGCCTGAAAGGAGACCCCGACTACGACTCGTAGCTCACCCTACGAGTCGTACCTGTGCGACGTACCTGCTGCCAGCTGTCATTTCTGTATAATATTTAGGGTTAAGTTTGTAAATATTATAAATTCTTTATGTTAATGTTTAGAAAAGGGGGATCCCAGACTTGAATCTAGAAAAAGAGACATTGAATATTCTCTTTAGAATAATTTTAGGGTTTTAGTGTAGAATCTCATTTTCAATTGGAAAACCTACTTTTGGAGATTGCCCACTAAGGATCCCAAGGACTTTATAGACCATATGTATAGGGTATTTAGGGTGATGCATGCCTCTATCACTGAGGTTGTGCATGTGGAATTGGCTTCTTTTCGACTATGTGATGTCACCATCTTATGGTACGAGGCATCGGGGAGATATAAAGGTCTTGATGCCCCGCCAACAAAGTGGAAGTACTTTTCTAAGGAATTTTTAGCCCATTATTTACCATAGGAGGTTCGGGAGGCCCGCCTTGACCAGTTTATTAGTTTCTGGCAGGGGGATAAGAGTGTAAGGGACTGTAACCTTAGGTTCAATTCTTTGGCTAGATATGCACCAGATATTGTACGTACCATGAGTGCTAGAGTTCATCATTATATGGATTGTTTGGGGGATCATTTGATTAGAGACTGCATGATAGCCTCTTTACAGGATAGTGTAGATATTTCTCATATATAGGCTTTTCTCGAACTACAAAGGACCTTTGTCGTCATATTTGGGATATCCGTATAGATAGAGAGAAAAATAAGAGAGATCATACTATGGGGTCTTATAAGGATCCATGGGGTGATTTTAGGCCCCCATTTCACTAATAACCACCTCCATCAGTGGGTAGTTTCCCGCCTTAGGTGTAGGCCCAGCGATTTGATTATTATATTCAATCAGGCCTTGGGTAGAGTTCAAGCCAGCCTGAGAGTTGTCGATAGGAGCATTCTGCACAAATGAGATAGCCTACTCCTCCATGTACACAATGCGGTAAGCTTCATACTAGTCAGTGGGGAAATGGGTCAGATGCATGTTACCATTATGGGCAGATATGACATTTTATTAGCTAGTGCCCAAGGTTAGGTAGAGGCAGCAGCTCAGCCTTTAGGATCCACTATAGCCTGTTCATCCATAGTACGTTCTCCCCAACCAAGTCCATAGCCTACTCAGGGTCATGGTAAAGGGGGAGGTAGAGGAGACAATTCAGGTTTTATTGGTGGCCAGAATCACTTTTATGCACTCACTGGCCTACAGGCTTTAGAGTCATCTCTAAATGTGATCACAGGTATATTGATGATACATTCTTATGTTGCTTATGCACTAATAGATCCTAGCTCTACATTTTTATATATTACTCCTTTTATTGCTGGTTAGCTTGATATGAGACCTGAGATATTGCCGAGGTCAATTGAGGTATCTACGCTAGTTGCTGACTCAATTATAGCTAGTCATGTTTACCGAGGTTGTACAACTGATTTGATTGAATTGATTATGCTAGATTTTGACGTTGTTATGGGTATGGATTGGCTGTCAGCTTGTTATGCTAATATTGATTATCGAGCAAAGCTAGTCCACTTCCATTTTCCAGGTGAGCCTGTCCTTGAATGAAAAGGTAATATAGTCTTGCCCAAGGATAAGTTTATTTCATACCTTAGGGCTCAGAAACTGTTCACCAAAGGTTGTAATACAATCTAGTTCATGCTAGGGATATGATAAAGAGCAGGTGACACTTTAATC
>JAABOM020099585.1:0-26717 GCA_011800125.2 Solanum clarkiae | reverse complement strand
TGTATGATAAATATGAAAAATGTGAATTATGGTTAAAAGAGGTTGCATACATTTTTGGGGCATGTGGTGTCAGGTATTAGTATTAAGGTGGATCCTGAGAAGACAAAGGTGATAAGAAATTGGCCTAGACCTTTGATTCCGTCGGATATTAGGAGTTTCTTGGTTTGGTAGATTATTACTAGAGGTTTGTAAGTGGTTTCTCTTTTATTGCTTCCTCTATGACTAAGTTGACCCAAAAGAAGGCAAAGTTTGTTTGGACCGATGAATGTGAAAAGAGTTACCAAACCTTAAAAGATAATCTTGTCTCTACTCCTAGGCCTTACGGGATGGGTTAGAGGTGTTTGTGGTATAATGTGATGCTTCAAGAATTAGTTTAGGGTGTGTGTTGATGCAAAATAGTATGGTGATATCATATGCCTCTAGATAACTTAAAGTGCATGAGAAGAATTATCCCACCCATAATCTTGAATTGGTGGCCATGGTGTCTTCATTGAAAATTTGGCGTCATTATTTGTATGAGGTTCATGTTGATGTGTTTATTGATCATAAGAGACTTCAATATGTGTTCACCATAAAAAAATCATAACTTGAGAAAACGAAGGTGGTTAGAGCTTCTTAAGGATTATGACATGAGTGTGCATTATCATCCTGGCAAGCCAATTGTTGTGGGCGATGCTCTAAGTAGAGTGCCTATGGGTAGCTTAGATCATATTGATAATGGTGGCAAAGAGATGGCTAGAGAAGTTCACCAGTTGGCTAGGTTGGGGGTCAAGTTGAATGAAGTTGAAAATGGTGGTGTAGTGGTTGGTGATGGTTCTAAGTCTTCTTTGATTGAGAATGTGAAGTCAAAAGAAGACCTTGATCCTACTTTTCTAGAGTTGAAGGCTTGGTATAAGATGGTGAAGTGGAGGTTTTATCCCAAGGGAGAGATAGTACCTTTAGGAACCAAGGTAGATTGTGTGTGCCTAATGTTGTTGACTTGAAGAAATTGATTTTAGATGAGGCTCATAATTCATCCTATTCTATTCAACCCAGTTCTACAAAGATGTATAAAGATTGTAGAGAGGTGTATTGGTAGGGTGGTATGAAGAGTGATATTTTCAAGTTCATATCCGGGTGTCACAATTATCAACGAGTGAAAGCCGAACATTAAAGGATGGGTGGCCTAGCCCAAGACATATAGATACCTACTTGGAAGTGGGAATCACTTGACTCTATTTAGGTTGTGGTTGATAGAATGACAAAGTCGGCTCACTTCCTACCGGTTAAGACAACTTATGGTGCGGAGGATTATGTCGAATTGCTTATTCATGAGTTGGTTAGATTGCATGGTGTAACCTTGTCTATTATTTCAGATCATGGTACTCAATTCACTTTCTATTATTTCAGATCATGGTATTCAATTCACTTTCACATTTTTGGAGATCCTTTCAAAGGGGTCTCGGTATTAAGGTTAAGCTTAGCATGACTTTCATCATAAAATGGATGGCCAAGCTGAAAAGACTATCTAAACTCTTAAGGATATGCTTAGAGCTTGTGTTTAGGAGTTTAAGGGTAGTTGGGATGAATATCTTACACTTTTTGAATTTGCTTATAACAATAGCTAACACTCTAGCATTGGCATGGATCCCTTTGAAGATCTTTGTGGTAGAAATTGTAGAACCCCGGTTGGTGGTTCGATGTAGGGGAGATGGCCTTATTAGGTCCGGATTTGGTTATGGAAGCTTTGGAGAAGGTGACGCTGATAAGGGAAATGTTGAAGACGGATCAAAACAGACAAAAGTCATATTACGATGTGAGAAGGAGAGATCTTGAATTTAATTTTGGTGATTGGGTTTACTTGAAAGTCTCACCCATGAAGGGTGGGGTACAATTTGGAAAGAAAATGAAGTTGAGCCCAAGGATTGTAGGGCCTTATAGAATTTTAAGAAGAGTAGAAAGGTTGCACATGAATTGGAGTTACCTATGGAAATGAATATGGTTCATCTATCTTCCATTTGTCTATGTTGAGGATATGTGTTGGTGACCCAAGTGCCATAGTGCCCTTATGAAATGACCCCAAAAAGTGCCCGAAAATGTGCCTCGAAAGTGCCCGGAATTGTAATTTTCATATATCTAAAAATCCATTCATTATTTCAAAAATCCAACTTCATATTCTTGTTCAAGGGGCAAAATTTAGTAGGAAATGGGTCTACCCCGAATTTTAGAGCAATCGTACAAAAATCCAAAAATCGCAAAAACTTGATTTAGGAGGGTCAACTTTAAAGGAGCATATCTTATAGCACACAAAGAACTGGGTGGCTAACGACATACCTAATTAAAGCTTTTTGAATTAACTTTCCAACGCACTTGGTTTCACCTGATTCCTAGTTTGGATGAAGAATTTATGCCTGTTTTCGTAGAACTCATATGTGCAGAAATGCAAATTCCAGTGAGTAATCTGCATAGCTTCCGGGACGCGGTACAGTGTTATTTTGGTCCTTTTTTTTTAAGTCGGTCCAAGACTTTGAAGTCTTGGGCCTAAGGATTTCGATACTTGAAAATACCTATATTTAGCCTTATTTCACCCTCATATCATTCTTAACATTCCCCAATATCCTCTCAAACACTTAGACTCATATTTCACCCTAAATTAACTCCCAAAACTAAAAACAAATCTTAAGGATTTCATCAAGGTTCTCCTCCAAGCTTCAAGTCTCCATCTCTAATCTTCACCAAGCTCATCTCCAAAGTTAAGGTATGTGGGTTTCAATCATTAGGTTCTTCCACCCATGGTGCCCTAATCTCCTTTTACTCAAATTATATGATTTAAAGTTGATTTATAAATAGGTCTTGCTTATTATGAAATTCATTGCACCCTATGTTAAAGCTATATGAATTGTGACTGTTTTGCTATGTTTTGAGCTATAAATCTTAGATCTATTGTAAGAATTGATGAGGGGTCTTGATGTATGTTTCTTGAGGGTATTGCAAGGTATTGATTGATGGTTTTACAATGGATTTTCTTGTATGATTTCATCTCTATATTTCATGGTTTTATACTAGCATTACACACCCTCTATGTGTTTGATAAAATGTTCGGATGTGGTTTCTTGAGGAATTGAAGGTTCAAAGCATGAGATATGATATGACTGATGTTATGATGATGAAAAGAGCTTGTGTATATGATATATTCTACAAGTGTTGCATTAAACCATGCCCGATCCGAGTAACCTAGTTGAGGGGTAAATATATCAAACACTAGGGTGATGGGTATAATCATCACTATCCTTGATAATGGGTTTATAGCTCATACACTAGGGTGATGGCTATTAGCATCACTAACCTTGATGAGGGGTTTGTACCTCACACACTAGGATGATGGATGATATCATTACTAACCTTGACAAGGGATTTATACCTCACACAGTAGGATGATGAGAGTTATCATCACTAACCTACCAAGGGGTTTGTACTTTGGAAATCTATCTTGGTCTCTTCTAACGTATGGTATCCTATATGAGCATGAGTTACTTAAGCATGTTGTACTTATGCATTGATGATACATGTTATATTGTTATATTATGTCTATTGCCTATTGTTATGCATTTTGATTATGATGCCTATCTCTTGTTACATTGTATCCTACATACTTAGTACATTCAAACATACTAATGCATACTCTTTTCTATATGATATCACCATCTAGGAAGCGATGCTCAAGTTGATCATTCTCCTACTCCACATGGCCGGTTTGGTACTACTCAAGCTAGTTGGTGAGTCCTCAACTGCAAGGACCTTAGTATATGTTTCTCTTGTTATGTATTGAGACACTCTTCTTTATTTTCTATTTTGACTATGAGGGTGAGCCCGGTTGCTTTGTCTTGTCCCTCACACTTATCTATGTAGTAGAGTGTTGTTGGATATGTTATGTATCCATAATATGTGCTTTGACTCTTTGGCTTTTGGTTATGATGTTATGCAAGCTTTCCCCTTAATCCCATTGCCCCTACTTCTACTCTTTTTGTCATTTACATGCTTCCGCGATCAATGATGTATAATGACAAGTTAAGAGGCTTGTTTGGGGACTCTTCGGGCTCCTCATTATGGGTCGTGACAAATTTGGTATCAGAGCACTAGGTTGACAGACCCTCGAAGTCCAACAAACCACGTCGATTAGAGTCTTATCATGGTTATGTTGTGCACCACAGCTATGAGTAGGAGACTATGAGACGATTTAGGAAATGTTTCACTTCTTCATGATCCATGTCGTGTGATAGAGTTGGGTCCCCAAGGGTTTATTGCTAACCCCTAACTATTATATTTTAGGATATGTCTCACGCTATGCAAGATGACGATATGTCGAATGTGGAGGTCCATAATGCTCTATTGGTAATAGAAAAAATGATGACAATATTGGCTACCTGACTCAATTAGCAAGTGGTTTCTCCTAATAATTCTAGTGGTGAGAGGGGAGGTAGTGAGGGCAAGAGGGCCCATAACATGGGTAAGTTCCAAAGCCCCAAGTATAGAGGTTGTGGTGGTATGGTACCTTATGTTAGGCGCCTAAAATGTGGTAGAGGCCATGATGGCCCATGCTTAAGAGGTACAAATGCTTGTTATGGTTTTCGGGAGATACGTCATAAGATTAAAGATTTCCCTCGTAAACACAATCAGAGCAAAAGAGGTGATGGGGGATGGCTAATCCCAAGTACCCTACGTGTAGGATGGACCATGGTGGCTCGTGTTGGAGGGACACAGGTGTATGCTTTGGGTGTGATGAGATATGTGACAAAAATAGTGATTGCCCATATTGTCAATACAAGAGTAATGGTGTTGATGTTGATCAAGAGACTCAAGAAGGGGATGACGTGCCTGATGTTACTAACAGTATATTGAGGTTTCTTTTGATTTTTTTAAACTGTGTTGTGCATATTCATTAGGCCCAGTGTGCCACTATTTCTTCTTTATTCTTTTAGGTTGCTAGTGGGGGCTTCTTGTGTGCCCAAGTTGTTGTGTGGACCTTTAGTTTCTGTCCTTTTGTTGATTATACTGTTGCTAGAAGGTTCATAGGTGTCGATCTGGATTGGTAGTGCATTAGGTCATGCTTTTAGGCTTGTTGGAGTTGGCGCGGTGGATTTTAATGTCATACTAGGGATGGAATGGTTGCTTGCACGTTGTGTCTTCATGGATGGTAGGACTCGTTGAGTTAGATCCTGAATCCCTAATGAGCCCGTCTTTGAGTGGGAGATTGTTAAATGGTAGCAAGGGAGGTAGGTCCATTTCATGTCTTAAGGTACAAATAGTCTCTAGGGGATTGCATTTTATCATCTTGTGAGAACTGGAGGTTTTGAACCTAAGTTCTTTTGTTCATAGAATTGTTCTTGGTGATAGATGAGGCCTTGAATTTCTCTTTCCCATATTTTGAAGTTGGGGTAGTATCTTTTGGGTTGACTAGTACACCGGTTATGCATATGAGTCTCATGAACAAGATCTTTAGTCCCTACTCTAATAGTCTTATGGTGGGTTTTTTGATGATATGATGGTTCGTTCCCTAATGGAGTGTGTGTGAGTCATCTGAGGGTATACTACAAAGTTTAAGGAAGATGGTTGGATGCTAGATAGGAGAAATAGGAATTTTCGTTGTAAGAGGTAGCCTTCCTAGATCATGTCGTGCTGGGTAATGGCATTAAGGTGGACCGTAGTGCGAAGAAGGTGACTATTTATCAGAGTATACCTTGACTCCCTTAGGTGTTAGGAGTTTCTTGGGCTTAATGAGCTATTATCGGATGTTGTGAATAGGTTATCTTCTATTGCTCTTTGTGACTTAATTGACATTAAGTAAAGCCAATATTGTGAACGACGTTTTGAGTAGGGTGATTTGATAGGTCCTGGAGTTGCTATCTCTTCTGTGATTCCTTTGTGTTAATAGGATTCATGTGTGTGTCCCGAATGGTTGCGTGAGCCTACAGTGGCTAGAAGAGATCTATAAGGGTTGTCCTATGTTATCGTTGCATAGAGTCTTATCTTGTGATCTTGATTGGACTTAGCTTCATGGATTGGAGGTCTTGGAGTAATTTAGGCTACCTACATAGCGTGCTTCCAATAAGTGTAGAACCAGTAAGTTTGTAATATGATTGCTAAGGATGATCGATCTATTTAGTCAACTACAATGGGTTAGTCGCTTCTCTAGGTTGATTTAAGCTTCAGGTTTTGTTCTCAAGTGTAAAGGAGGGTAGGTGATATCCTAAGTTTCCTTTTCAAATAGGAATGATCACTTTGAATATTGGTGGAGTTGTTTGGTTGGCTTATGCACCAGTAGTGTTTGTGGATTTTTTTAATAGGGTCTTAAAAACTACAGTGCTATGTTTGTGGTGGTCTTCAGTGATAGGGTATTGATTTGTTTAGAGCTTTTGAATCATTTGGGGGTAGTGTTGCAAGTCTTGGAGGATGAGAGATTGTTTGCTAATATGATAGGTGTGCATTGTGGACAATAAGAAGTTGGTTAGAATTCTTTAAGGATTATGAAATGAGTGTCCAAAGCATGAGATATGATATGATTGATGTGATGATAATGAAAAGAGCTTGTTTATATGATATATTCGATATAAAGTGTTGCATCAAACCATGCTCGATCCATGTAAATTAGTTGAGGGGTTAATATCTCAAACACTAGGGTGATAGGTCCGATCATCACTAACCTTGATAAGGGGTTTGTACTTCACATACTAGGGTGATGGATGCTATCATCACTAACCTTGATGAGGGTTTTGTACTTCATACACTAGGTTGATGGGTGCTATCATCACTAACCTTGATGAGGGGTTTGTACTTCACACACTAGGGTGATGGATGCTATCATTACTAATCTTGATAAGGGGTTCGTACCTCACATATTAGGGTGATGGGTGCTATCATTACTAAATTTGATGAGGGGTTTGTACCTCACACACTAGGGTGATGGGTGTTATTACCACTAACCTACCAAGTGGTTTGTACT
Source organism: Solanum clarkiae (assembly GCA_011800125.2). Lineage (NCBI taxonomy): Eukaryota > Viridiplantae > Streptophyta > Magnoliopsida > Solanales > Solanaceae > Solanum > Solanum clarkiae. Next base: position 19,738 of record JAABOM020099585.1, on the reverse strand, counting down.
TTGGATATCTATCTTGGTCTCTTCTACACATATGGTATCCTATATGAGCATGAGTTACTTAACAATGTTTTACTTATGCATTGATCATACATAGTACATTGTTATATTATGCTTATTGCCTATTGTTATGCATTTTAATTATGATGTCTATATCTTGTTGCATTGCATCTTACATACTTAGTACATTCAAATGTACTAACGGATACTCTTGCCTACATGATATCACCATGTAGGAATCGAAGCCCAAGTTGATCATTCTCGTCCTCCACATGGCTAGTTCAGTACTACTCAAGCTAGTTAGTGAGTCCTCCACTTCGGGGACCTTAGTATATCTTCTCTTATTATGTATTATACACTCTTCTTTATTTTCTATTTTAACTATGAGGGTGAGCCCGATTGCTTTGTCTTGGCCCCCACTCTTATCTATGTAGTAGAGGTGTTATTGGACATGTTATGTATCCATGTTATGAGCCTTGACTCTTTGTCTATTGGTTATGATATTATGCAATCTTTCCCCTTATTCTCGTTGCCCCTACTACTACTATTGTTTCTCATTTAAATGCTTCTGCAACCAATGATGTGTTATGACAAGTTAAGAGGCTTGTTTGGGGACCTTTCGGGCTCCCCATTCGCCGTGTCATGTCTAGGCCCTATGATAGTTCGTGAAAAACTTGGTATCAGAGCACTAGGTTGATAGATCATCGGAGTCCAACGCACTGCATCGATTAGAATATTATTCATGGTTGTGTTGTGCGCCACAACTATGAGTAGAAGGCTATGGGATGTTTTAGAAAATGTTTCAATTCTTCATAATCCATATCATGTGATTTAGTTAGATCCCTAGGGTGTATTTCTTACCCTTAATAATTATATTTCAGGATATGTCTCAAGCTACTCAAAATGTCAATATATTGAATGCGGAGGTCCATAATGCTCTATAAGTAATGACCAAAGCGGTGATAATATTGGCAACCCGACTCAATCAACAAGTGGGTGCTCCCGAGACTTCTAGTGGTAAAAGAGAGGTAGGGAGGCCAAGAGGGCCCGTAATATAGGTAAGTTCTAATTATGCTAGGTGCCCAAAATGTGGTAAAGGCCATGATGGACTATGCTTGAGAGGTAAAAATGCTTGTTATAGTTGTGGGAAGATGGGTCATAAGGTTAAGGATTTCCCTCGCAAATGCAATGAGAGCAAAAGAGGTAATGGGGGGATGGCTAATCCCAAGTTCCTTACATGTAGGATGAACCATGGTGGCCTGTGTTGGAGGGACACGGGTGTATGCTTTGGCTGTGGTGAGATAGTCCACAGAATCTGGATTGCCCATATGGTCGATACAAGAGTAAAAGTGATGATGTTGATCAAGAGACTCAAGGAAGGATGAGGTACCCTACGTTACTACTAGTATGTTGAGATCTCTTTTGATTTTTTTGTTATGTTATGCATGTTTATTAGGCCCGGTGTGCCACTACTCTTATTTATTCTTTTTGGATGCTAGTGGGGCTTCTTGTGTGCCCAAGTTGTTGTGTGGACCTTCGATTTCTATAAATTTGTTGAGTATACTATTGCTAAAAGGTTCATAGGTGTTGTTCCAGGTTGGTATCGCATTAGGTCGTGCTTTGTGGCTTGTTGGAGTTAGCATAGTGGATTTTGATATTATACTAGGGATGGAATGGTTGCTTGCATGTTATGTCTTCGTGGATGGTAGGACCCGTAGAGTTAGATACCGAATCCCTAATGCGCCCTTCTTTGAGTGGGAGGTTGCTAAATGGTAGCAAGGGAGGTAAGTCTATTTCAGGTCTTAAGGTACTATTAGTAACTAAGGGATTGCATTTTATCATCTTGTGAGAATTGGAGGTGTTGAACCTAAGTTGTTTTGTTCATAGAATTGTTGTTGGTGATAGATAAGGCCTTGAATGTTCCTTTTCGATATTTTGAAGTTGGGGTGGTGTCTTTTGGGTTGACTAGTACATCGGTTATGCCTATAAGTCACATGAACTAGATCTTTAGTCCGTACTCTAATAGGATTATGGTGGTTTTGGTAATGATATGATGGTTCGTTCCCTAATGAGGTAGTGTTGTGAGTCATTTGAGGGTAGTACTACAAAGTTTAAGGAAGAAGGTTGGATGTTATATAGGAGAAGTAGGAATTTTTGTTGCAAGAGGTCGCCTTCCTAGTTAATGTGGTGCCGGGTAATGGCAATAAGGTAGACCCTAGTAAGACAAAGTTGATTAGCTATTAGACTAGACCTTGACTCTTTTGGGTGTTAGGAGCTTCTTAGGCTTAACGGGCTATTGCCGGAGGTTGTGAATAGGTTATCTTCTATTTCCTCTCTTTTGATTTGATTGACATTAAATAAGGCCAATGTTGTGATCGATGTTTTGAGTAAGGTTATTTCATAGGTCCAGGAGTTGTTATCTCTTGTGTGATTCCTTTGTGTTAATAGGTAACATGTGTGTGTCCCAGATGGTTGCGTGATCCTATAGTGGCTAGAAGAGATCTATAAGGGTTGTCCTATGTTTTTGTTGTATAGAGTCTTGTATTGTGATCTTGGTTGGACTTACCTTGATAGATTGGAGGTCTTGTGGTGATTTTGGCTACTTGCATAACATGCTTCCAATGGGTCTAGAACCTGTAAGTTTGTAATAAGATAGTTAAGGATGGTCAATCTATTTTGTCAACTACAATGGGTTACTCACTTGGCTAAGGTTGATTTGAGGCTCGGGTTTTATTCTCAAGTGTGGAGGAGGGTAAGTGATATCCCTAAGTGTCCTTTTGAACTAGGAATGATCATTTTGAATATTGGTGGAGTAGTTTGGTTGGCTTATGCACCAGTAATGTTAATGGATTTCTTGAATAGGGTCTTAAAACCCTACGGTGATATGTTTCTGGTGGTCTTTACTGATGGGGTATTGATTTGTTTAGAGCCTTATGAATCATTTGGTGGAAGTGTTGCAACTCTTAGAGGATGAGAGATTGTTTGCTAAGTATGATAGATGTGCATTGTTGATAGAAAAAAGGTGGTTAGAATTCTTTAAGGATTATGAAATGAGTGAATTATTTTTCCTCGATAAGTCTAATGTTATGGTCGGTGCTCTAGGTAGCCTAGCATATGTTGTTGATGGTGGCAAGGAGGAGACTAGTGTGGTCCATCGGTTGGTTAGATTGGAAGTTAGGTTGAGGGAAGTTGAGGGAAGTTGTCATGGCTAGGCCCTATTATGGGTCGTGACAAACTTGGTATCAGAGCACTAGGTTGATAGATCCTTGGAGTCCAACACACTGCATCGATTAGAGTCTTATTAATGGTTTTGTTGTGCACCACAACTATGAGTAGGAGGCTATGAGACATTTTAGGAAATATAGCACTTCTTCATGATCCATATTGTGCGATAGAGTTAGGTCCCCTAGGATTTATTGCTAACCCCTAACTATTACATTTCAGGATATGTCTCAAGTTACTCAAGATGGCAATATGTTGAATGCGGAGGTCTATAAAGCTCTATGGGTAATGGTCAAAGGGGTGACAACATTGACAACTAGACTCAATCAACAAGTGGGTGCTCTTGAGACTTCTAGTGGTGAGAGGGGAGGTAGTGAAGGCAAGAGGGCCCATAATGTGGGTAAGTTCCAAAGCCCCAAGTATAGTGGTGGTGATGGTGTGGTACCTTATTCTAGGTGCCCAAAATGTGGTAGAGGCCATGATGGCCTATGCTTGATAGGTACAAATGCTTGTTATGGTTGTGGGGAGATGGGTAATAAGGTTAAGGATTGCCCTCGTAAATGCAATGAGAGCAAAGGAGGTAATGGGGGGATGGGTAACCCCAAGTGCCCTACATGTAGGATGGACCATGGTGGCCCGTGTTGGAGGGACACGAGTGTATGCTTTGGGTGTGGTGAGATAGGCCACAAAATTCTGGATTGCCCATATAGTTGATACAAGAGTAAAAGTGGTGATGTTGATCAAGAGACTCAAGGAGGGAATGAGGTGCCTGATGTTACTGTCAATATGTTTAGATTTCTTTTGATTCTTTTAGGTTGCGTTGTGTATGTTCGTTAGGCCCAATGTGCCACTTTTTCTTCTCTATTCTTTTTTGTTGTTTTTGGGTCTTCTTGTGTGCCCAATTTGTTGTGTGGACCTTCGGTTTCTATCCTTTTGTTGATTATACTATTTCCAGAAGGTTAATAGGTGTTGGTCCAGGTTGGTACTGCATTAGGTTGTGCTTTGTGGCTTATTGGAGTTTGCGTGGTCGATTTTGATGTCATACTAGGGATGGAATGGTTGCTTGCATGTTGTGTCTTCGTGTATGGTAGGACCCATAGACTTAGATCTCGAAACCCTAATGAGCCCATCTTTGAGTGGGGGTTGTTAAATGGTAGGAAGTGATGTAGGTCCATTTCATGTCTTAAGGTACAATTAGTCTTTAAGAGATTGCATTTTATCATCTTGTGAGAATTGGAGGTGTTAAACCCAAGTCGTTTTGTTCATAGAATTGTTGTTGGTGATAGATGAGGCCTTGAATGTCCCTTTCCGATATTTTGAAATTGGGTAGTGTAGTTTGGTTTGACTAGTACGCCGGTTGTGCCTATGAGTCTTATGAACAAGATCTTTAGTCCCTACTCTAATAGGCTTATGGTGGTTTTGTTGATGATATGATGGTTCGTTCCCTAATGAGATAGTGCGTGTGAGTCATTTGAGGATAGTACTACAACGTTTAAGGAAGAAGGTTGGATGTTAGATAGAAGAAATGGGAATTTTGGTTGCAAGAGTTTGCCTTCCTAGGTCGTGTGGTGTCGGGTGATGGCATTAAGGTGGACCCTAGTAAGACGAAGGTAATTAGCTTGACTAGACCTTGACTCCCTTGGGTGATAGGAGCTTCTTGGTCTTAATGGGCTATTACCGAAGGTTGTGAATAGGTTATCTTCTGTTGCCTCTCTTTTCACTTAGTAGACATTAAGTAAGGCCAATGTTGTGACTGACTTTTTGAGTAGGGTGATTTGATAGGTCCCAGAGTTGCTATCTCTTGTATGATTCCTTTGTGTTAATAGAATTCATGTGTGTCTCCCGGATGGTTGTGTGAGCCTATAGTGTCTAGAAGAGATCTACAAGGGTTGCCCTATTTTATCGTTGCATAGAGTCTTGTCTTGTGATCTTGGTTAGACTTAGCTTGACGGATTGGAGGCCTTGGGGTAATTTGGGCTACTTGCATAGCATGCTTCCAATAAGTCTTGAACCTGTAAGTTCGTAATATGATGGTTAGGGATGGTCGATCTATTTTGTCAACTACAATGGGTTAGTCACTTCTCTAAGGTTGATTTGATGTTTGGGTTTCATTCTCAATTGTGGAGAAGGGTAGGTGATATCCCTAAGTGTCCTTTTGCACTAGGAATGATCATTTTGAATATCTATGGAGTTGTTTGGTTGACTTATGTGCCAGTAGTGTTTGTGGATTTCTTGAATAGGGTCTTAAAACCCTATGGTGATATGTTTATGGTGGTCTTTAGTGATAGGGTATTGATTTGTTTGGAGCTTATGAATCATTTGACGGTATTATTGCAAGTCTTGGAAGATGCGAGATTGTTTGCTAAATATAATAGTTGTACATTGTGGATAGCAAGAAGGTGGTTAGAATTTTTTAAGGATTATCAAATGAGACTGTATTATTTTTTCCCGGTAAGGCTAATGTTGTGGTTGGTGCTCTAGGTAGCCTAGCATGTGTTGTTGATGGTGGCAAGGAGGAGACTAGTAGGGTCCATCAGTTGGTTAGATTGGAAGTTAGGTTGAGGGAAGTTGAGCATGGTGGTGTAACAATACCGGAGCACCCCAAGGTAATTGACTAGGCCTAATAAATCCCTTTTCGACAAACCCCTTCTCCTTCTCCATTTCCGCCATCCAAACCAGCAACAAGAAAAACCACCAAACACCGCCCAAAACCCTGACTAAAAATGCACCAAAACAACCCCTGTTTCAGTGGATAAAACTCATCTCCACCAGTGCACAAGAATAGTAACAGCAGCAAACAACACCTACGAACCACCACTGGAAACCACCACCATGGTAGTGACAAGAACAATAGCAACAACCCAGTAAGCTCAAAGCTCAAACTCTTCCTCAAAATCAGTATCTCATGTAACCATTTCTCAGATCTGGTAAAGTTCAGGCAACTTTATTTCATCACTATTTAAATATTACTTCATCATTTCCGACATTAATTGTTGTTATTAAATATTATTGGGTTGTTTTTTTGTTTGTTTCGGTCTCAATGTTAAGGCATTTTTCCAGCCAAGTTGTGGTAATTATTGGTTCCTTTACTGTGTGTTGTTTATTATAAGCTTGCGGACTGAATTTGCATAATTTTGGTTCTCTTTCCGTTTGTTTCATTCATTACTCCATCAATATTTGCACTGTTATTTTGTATCTTTCTTCATTAAGTTTGTTCTGATTTGATTTAAAATGGTTATTTATTGCTTATTAATTTTAAATGATTTTAGGGGATTATTTATATTTTGATGAACTCGTATTATGTTTATTTTGCCTTAAGTTGTTGTTAGTGTTTTAGTTATTGGTCTTCTCTTCTATTGCTATATATGATTTGATATTATTATTACTATTATTGTTCAGTTGTATCTTGAGTAATATTCTTACTAGTTGGAGTACATGATTTTCATAATTTGTTTAGCTATCATGATGGTTCGAAAGTTTTTTTTCTTTTCATTGTTTTGTTTCTCTTCATATATACATGCAATCTGTTAAAATTGGCCAATGACGAATTTATCTGTCGGATTTTGAGGCCTCCCCATTTAAAAAAGATAGAAAAATTTAGTTTAGATTGATATTTGTTATGTTTTAAAATTCAGAAATTTAGGTCAAATTACGTATGTACATTGTTTGTTAAACCTGACTGACAAAAAAATCTATCCGTCGGATTTCAAAACCTCCCCATTCAAGAAGACAGAAAAGTTTGTTTATATTCATATTGTTACATCTTAAAATTCAAATCTATCAGTTCAAGTTTATTGTATGTTAAAATTGGCCAAGGAAAAATCTAACCGTCGGATTTCGAGGTCTCCCCATTAAAAGGACGGAATAATTTTAGTTTATTATTTATTTATACATTATTGTGTATGCTATAGATATTACGCAAATACTAGGACGTTCCTCATATCATTAGTTATTTCATTGTTTGTGTATTTTTTTTTATTATTATACTTATGTTATATTGTGTATCTCCTACCCAATTTGTGAAAAATGAGTTCAGCTGGAGTTGTGGATTTTGAAAGGTGTTAATACCTTCTCTTCAGAATAACTTGAACCATTATCTAGAATTTTTTGGGTCGCAGACCATTTTGTAAATAATTATTTGATTTTCTAATTATCCTTAAAATTAGGTGGCGACTCCCAAACTCAAATCAAATTATTTTTCCTAAAAATATTCTTTTAATTTTTTCGAGTTGCCACAACATTGCTCCTTCAGGATGTCAATAACAAGAACACTTCAAATTAAAACACCAGAATCTTTTATAGATGAGGATCTAATATATATAAGAACAGGAAAATAAGATTAAATAAAATTTGAGATGAACATATAAAGCTTGAACACCATAGTTGTTGTGTCTTTAGTGTATTTCAGGAGAGTAAAGTTGATTTCTCAGCTGTGAATATACTGGAAGTGATATCCATCTCCTCTCCTTATTTGTATTATATATCAATGCGTTTAATTATGGAATAACAATCTTTTGGGACCACGCACTGGTTTACATGATTTGGGGAAATATCATTACCAACAAATCTGCCACACTGCAAATATTTGAGCACTGCTGAAACTAGTTATTTACAAACACGGGTCACTATTAACTGGATACTGTGATTACTCTAAGATGGCATCAGGTCTTATCCAAAAGTTTGTCAATACATATAGGAATATAAGTTAGTTTTAGTTCAAGTAACGTATATACATTGTTTGTTGAACCTGACCGACTAAAAATCTACCTGTCAGATTTTGAGGCCTCCCCATTCAAAAAGATGAAAAAAATTAATTTATATTCATATTTGTTACATGTTAAAATTCAAATCTATTAGTTCATGTTTGTCTATCACTCAATACACAGGTATACAAATACTGAGATCAGGGAAATGGTAGGTCTTTCTAGGTAATGGTAATGTCGTAGCTGTAACGATGATGGTAGTTATGGAGCAGATAGTGGCGATACTGGTGGTGTTGATGGTTATAGCAGTAGTACTGGTGGTGGTGGAGATAGTTGTGGTAGTAGTGGTAGTTGTGATAGTGGTGGTTGTGGTCGGGGTGGTAGTGGTTGTAGTGATGGTGATAGTAGTGGTGATTTTATTAATGGTAGTCATGGTGATATTAATGCTGATTGTAATAGTGATAGTAATGGTGATGGTGATGATAGTAGTGGTGATGATAGTAGTAGTTGTGGTCAGGATGGTTGTCGTAGTGATGGTCGTGATGGTGGTTGAAATGGTGATATTAGTTGTGATTATAGTGGCAATAGTGGTTGCAGTGGTGATAGTAATGGCGATGATGGTGGTGGTGGTAGTGATACCGGTAGTTGTGACAGTGGTAGTGAAGGTGGTGGTTCAGGATCACCACCACTAACAACTTCCTTATTAGGAATAGCAGAAACTAGAGGAGCATATGGACTATTGTAGAATTTCGGATGAGAATGCGTGTGTATGAATGAGGATTTCAATGTATCAAATATGTTTTTACATATACAATATTTTCTCATACTCATCAGTTTCTATGGAGGTGCCTTTGTTGGTGTCGGAGTCGGTGCCAATTCAAGATTGGGCCTCATGCTCTGGTTCTCAGAAGTTCCTTCCCCTGCATTAAGTATGCTTATCCTCTTTTTAGGAGGAACATTAGCATCATTCAATGAGCGAATGGGGACGTTGCACTCAAAAAACCTTGAAATGGGATGTAGAGCAATCATGGAATAGATTATAATAGCATAAGAACTGAAGTTTAAAATAGTATTAGCACTTGCAGTGGATGGAATTCCTAAAGCACCAATACTAGCACTAAAATCGCTACCAATTCCAGTTCTAGGAGTCGGTGGAGCCTCGCTAACATGAGGAGAGGTAGAGGAATAGAGAGAGGAAGACTCGCGAGAAGGAGGAGGAGGAAGAGTGTCATGCCCCGGGAGGGTACCCTAAACGTGGCTGACACTTAGAGATTATTGCTAGTCCCCAAGCGAACCACTTGGCCTCATTATATTCATTCAATCTAAAACTTAAGACAATAAGTGGAAAACTAAAGATGATAACACGCACATCTTATCTCAAAATAGCATAATAATAAAAAGGGCTAGTTAGAAAGAAATTAGCTCACAAGTCTCATCGTCAACATTCGACTCTAGTCTATGAAGCCTTTATCACTATCAAGTGGTACCAATGACAGACCCATAGCTACCTCAAATTAAAAGTAAAGCTAACTCGAAGTCTAACTCTAAATAGCATGATGAAATAAATGTAATGAATCCTCCAAATAAAAGGAGGCCCACCAACTCGGCTTAAATTCTTAGATCCTCAATGGTGCACCTGTTGACAATATCAAGTACTTGCATGTGCATCATAAAATGATAGAGTCAAAAAGGCGACATCTTTATTGTGGCATGTACTTGTATGTAAAATAGTCGAATGTAACAGAAATGGGTAGAATAATATAAATATAACGTCAACGTAGAATATACACAATCAGAATGTCAAATATCTATCTAAAGCAAGAAATAAAAGTAGAAAAATGACTCATCAACCAATCAAACCTCATCAATCAACTAAGACTCAACTCAATGGAACTCAACTCATCTCATCTCAACTCAATTCGACTCAGCGTACTCAGTGTGGGGACTATCTGGGAGTTTCTCTTATCTGTAACAGTCACTTATGAGTCAGTAATTGTACAACAATCTTGTTGATGTTACCACAATTGTTCTGTACTTTCCAGGTAGAGAATGAATCGAATCCACTAAGGATCCAGCTATCAACAAGTCCTCTATTTGTTTTAGGGACTTCTACCAATAGGGAACCTCAATGTAATATAATGGTTCTAATCCTCACCTATGCTTGGCTATGTAGTTAATGAGTGCAAGTAGGATTTTACTCTTACTCATTTCAATGCTCGATACTCCTCCCAAGACTGAATGCTCATAATACCATTCATCTCAATCAAATCATTTCAATCAGCCACATAAAGGCACTCATCATCTCATCAACTCAACTCAAATGGAGCCTTTTGGCCTATCAAATCAATCATCTCATCAATTCAATCAAATTGAGTCGGTCAACCTATCATATCAATCATCTCATCAACTCAATTATCATTCAATATCTCAAGAACTCAGACTAATAATTAGAGGAACAATCTATTAGATAAATCATTAGAGTTAATATATGAATACTCATGGACCATCAAGTTCTATCAACCTATCATCATGCTCACGTCACAATCATCATTCTCAAATCAAGGCTCTAGATTCAATCCCTAGGTTCATTCATGCATGCTTTCATGAAATATCATGTAGGGTTATACAATAACCTATGACAAGCATTCAATTTCAGAAAACAAGTTTATAATGATAATCAACATATGAAAATGCATGTAATATGTATAATTTTCATGAAAATATTCATGAAATTAATTCAAGAAATATGTGTGGGGACCTATGGACTCTTAACTCCTTTATTACTATCTATGGGGGACATGAAAGAATAATCTCATACTTTACTTTAGCCTTACATACCTAGGGTGAAGCTTTCAATAATCAATTCTCAAGAATTCTCCCTTGAACTCTTCAATCTTAAGGTCCTATTCACTTCTCTTAAGCCCTAATCTTTTTCATGAACTTAGAAAGAACTTAGAATGGCGTTAAAAACCCTTTTTACACTCAAAATAACCCATTCAGATCATGTTTTGAGTGTAAGAGTGGTTAAAAAAGGTCTAGAATACCCCTCGAGAAATTAAGAAAAAATGTTCTGGCACGGGACATGGGGTCCGCTACACGAACCTGTCAAATTTGGGTATCTTTTGCCGAAAATTCTCCATACGAGTTTTTCAATCCCGTAGAAAATTTTTGGAACAAAATTAAGTGTTGGTTGGCAGGAGGTGCGCGTTGCTCACCTGTCATCCACCCTCACTGATTTGGTTTTCACATCAAAAAATTTATCTTTTGATCCAGTTGCTCAAACAATTATCCGAGACCACTTTCCAACTCAATTCTCCATGCTGATCACAAATCTGGCCTTCGATTTGCCATTATATCATGGGAAGACACGTTGTGCGCATATATTTCCTCTAGAGGTATTTTGATAATTTTACTGATCGTTACATTATTTTCCCCTTGGGATCATTCGTCCTCGATTGATGAGTAAAGGTAGTATATCAAGGCACGAATAGACTCAAAACTCATCTCAATCCTCATTCAACAGCTCATACTATCGACTCCTCATCAAACTCCACTCAAGCTCAGACTAGACACATCACTCAAGAATAGAGACATCAACTCAAAAATAGAAAAATCAATTTAAGTCAAGGGTAAGAAAATTTACCTTCAATATTTTCATCATCGGGTAGGAATTGGTGCAGATATTTAGCTTTCATCTCTTCCTCAGCTTCACACGTGGCTTCCTCAATGAATTGATTTCTCCATAGGACTTTTACTAAGGCAATCTCTTTGGTTCTCAACTTGTGAACCTGATGATCAAGGATTTGGACTGGAATCTCCTCGTAAGACAAACTATCCTTTACTCTAATACTCTCAACAGGAATCACCAAGGCAGGATCTCCGAAACATTTCTTCAACATCGAAACGTGGAATAGATGATAGATTGCATATAACTCAGAAGGTAACTCTACCTCATAAGCGACCTTCCCAATCAAATTCACAATCTTATAGGGACACTTATAGAAAGGACTCAATTTTCACTTCTTCTTAAATCTCATGATACCCTTCATAGGTAACACTTTCAAGTACACCCAATCATTTATCTCAAACTCTAATTCTCTTCTCTTTACATCTGTGTAAGTCTTCTGGCGACTTTGTGCAGTCTTCAATCTCTCTTTCATGGCCTTTACCTTCTCCATTGACTGATGGACAAGATCAAGTCCAATCAACTCTGTTTCTCTACTTCGAACCACCTAATTGGTGATCTATATCTCCTCCCATGCAAAGCTTCATAGGGAGCCATTTGAATGCTTGCATGATAACTATTGTTATATGAAAATTCAATCGATAGTAGGTGATCATTCCAATTTCCTTTGAAATCAAGGACATTGGCTCTCAATATATCCAGTAATGTCTGAACTGTACGCTTTACCTGTCTATCTATCTATGGATGAAAGGTTGTACTCAGAGTCACTTTAGTACCCAATCCTTTCTAAAAAGATCTCCAAAATTGGTAGGTGAATTGAGCTCCTCTGTCCACAATGATGGAAAGGGAACTCCGTGCAACCTCAAAATATGACGAATGTACAATTTGGCATACTCCTCCCCAGTGTTAGTTGTCTTAACTGCTAAGAAGTGAGCCAATTCGGTCATTCTATCCACAATCAAGCATATCGAATCATGTTGTATTCGAGACCTCGGTAGACCCATAATGAAGTACATGTTAATCATCTCCCACTTCCATTCAGGAATTTTAAAGTTCTATGCTAATCCACGTGGCTTTTGATGCTTAACTTTAACTTGCTAGCAATTCGGGCACTTTGAAATAAATTCAGCAATATTCCTCTTCATTCTACTCCACCAATAGACTTCTCTCAAGTCATGGTATATCTTGGTAGAGCCAGGATGAATGAAATATCTCGAACTATGGGTTTCAGCCATAATCCTTTCTCAAACCCCACCAATATCCAAAATGCACAATCTAATATGGTATCTCAACACACCATCTCCCCCTTTGGAGAAGACTATCACTTTCTGTTTGTGGACATCCTCTTTCAATTGAAGTATGGCGGGATCTTGGTCTTGCTTTTATTTCACCTCTACCACTAAGGATGAAGGAGACCCATTCTGAACATTGACTTCTCCCTCATCATTCTCCTCAAGTAAAACACCCAATCGAGCCAATCAATGTACCTCCGTCGTTAACTCCTTCTTCTCTTCCCTAACATGGGTCGTACTACCCATTGACAACCTGCTAAGAGTGTCAGCAGTAATATTAGCTTTACTTGGGTGGTAGAGAATTCTCATGTCATAATCCTTGAGCAACTCCAACTATCTTCTCTGTCATAGGTTGAGCTCTTTCTGATTGAAGACATACTGCAAGCTCTTATGGCCTGTGAACATATCCACATGCACTCCATATAAGTAGTAGAGCCAGACTTTGAGTATAAACACCACTACTGCAAACTCAAGATCATACGCCGGATAGTTCCTCTCATGAACCTTAAGTTATCTAAAAGCATAGGATATCACCTTCCCCCTCTACATCAGTACACATCCCAATCCAACTCTCAAAGAATCACAATAGATAATGAAGTCCTCTGTCCCATCGGGCAAGATTAACACTAGTGCAATAGTCAATCTAGTGGTTATCTCTTGGAAACTTTTCTCACATTCATTAGACCACTAAAACTTGACCTTTTTCTGAGTCAATTTAGTCAATGGTGCTGATAGGAAAGAAAATCCATCAACAGACCATGGTAGTAGCCTGTCAACCCCAAGAAAATTCTTATATTAGTTGGAGAGGTCAGTCTGGATCAGTCCTTAACCGCTTCAATCTTTTGGGCATCCACTCGAATACCATCACGAGAAATAACATGTCCTAGGAAATCCACCGACTTAAGCCAGAATTCACATTTTGAGAACTTGGCATACAACTCATGGACCTTAAGTGTTTGGAGGACAACTCTAAGGTGATCAGAATGCTCCTCCTCATCTTTTGAATACACCAAAATGTCGTCGATGAACATGATTACAAACATATCAAGGTATTGTCTGAATACCATATTCATCAAATGCATGAATGTTGCAGGTGCATTCATCAACCCAAAGGACATGACCAAGAACTCAAAATGGCCATATCTAGTCCTAAAAGTTGTCTTTGGAATATCACATTCCCTCATATTCAACAGATAGTAGCTAGATTTGAGGTCTATCTTTGAGAAACAATAGGAACCTTAAATTTGGTCAAACAGAGCATCTATCCTTGGGAGAGGATATTTATTCTTTATTTTGACCTTGTTCAATTTCCTATAGTCAATACACATTATGAGAGACCCTTCTCTCTTTCGCACGAATAGGACAAGGCACCCCAAGGAGAAACACTCGGCCCGATAAAGACCTTCTCTAACAAATCTCCCGATCGTTCTTTTAACTCTTCCAACTCAGTGGGGGGCATCCTATGAGGTGGAATCGAGATAGGTTGGGTATCGGGAAGAACATCATTCCCAAAGTCAATCTCCCTATCTAGAGGGACTCCAGGAAGATCCTCAGGAAATACTTTAGGAAAGTCATTCACAATTGGGACCAACTAAAGAGTGAGAGACTCAACATCATCAGACTTCACTCGAACGATCTGATAGATAGAACCTTTGGAAATTAGCTTTCTGTCCCTAAGGTAGGAGATAAACTTTCCCTTGGGTGCGACAAAATCACGTCTCCGCTTTAGAACTGGTTCATTTGGAATAAGAACTTGACGGTTTGAGATCTACAATCAATGGAGAATTAACAAGCATGAAGCCAATCTACCAAGGATCACATCAAAATTAGTCATCTCTAGCTTAACCAAATCAATAAGAGTATCCTTATGATGGATGGACACTACACAAGCCCTATAGATTCTCTCAGCTCGAATAGACTCACTCACTGGAGTAGAAACGTCAAAGGGTTCAAGAAGACTTTCAGGGTGTTCTATCAAATCTACTTGCCACATAGGGAGTTACAAATGAAAATGTGGCGCCAGGATCCATCAAAACATAACAATCAAGAGAAAAGACTCGAATCATACCCCATCACAACATCTGGGGAGTTTTCCTGGTCTTGATGACTACCTATGGCATAAAAACAATTTGTGGCTCCACTTGTGCTGACGTAGTGCCCCTCTGGGTTCCTCTAGCTGGTGGGCTTGGTGTAGAAGATTGAGACCAGTCACCCAACTTTGGACAATCTCTCTGGAAGTGACCCAGTTGGCCACACATATAGCTTGCATCACTCCCTCATGACATTTCCCCAAATGAAATTTGTCGCACTTACCACATACTGGCTTCCGCTGGCTTCACGATATTCCTCGAACACTGCCTAAGTTAGTAATGGGGCTTCCTATCCTCTACCATTCTTCCATTGGTCGAACCATATTCTGGCTACCCCTTTGAGCTAGTAAACTGCAGCCAATATAACTTTATCAATGTCAACCACATGCATCACTTGGAACACCTTCTGAAGCTCCTTCATATAGTTCTTAGGATCCTTAGTGGATGTAGACCATGTGAACTCAGGAGGATTTATTCTCAAGAATTCTCGTACACTATATATGTTTTCTGTATCCTCTCTACCCACTCCTTATTTCATAGGAAGTGTTGCGACTGCCTGGGATAGAGTGTGGATAGCCAGGCGAAACTCAGAATTAAAAATATCAGCTTGTGGGAGCTGGTCAATAAGATAGCTTGATCCACTAGATCCTCATGGACATGAGGCTCAGGTGGCTTATTATTGTGCCTAGAAGGATATCCTCTACCTCTGGCGTCTCTTCTGGGAGGCATGACCACAACTCTGCAATGTGTAGAGAATGAATCAGAAGAGGACTTTCAATGAGTATAACTCTGTCACGCGATTCTGAATATGAAAGAAATGAAACAAGTCTTACTGCCCTATAGCCTCCATATTATGGATGTGGAGTTACTCACACCAATAATAAGGACTCTACTAGCCATAATAGCCTCCATATTATAGTTGTGCTCTTATACCAAGTTTGTCACACTCCGAGAGGGTAACCTAGACGTGTCTGCACTCACAGACTATTGAAGTCCCCAAGCAAACCACTTGGCCTCATCACATTCATTTAATCAACAAACTCAAGACAATCAAAGGAAGACCAAAGATAATAACATGCACTTCTTATCTCAAAATAGCATAATAATAAAAACAGCTACTTAGAAAGAGACTATCTTACAAGTCTCATCATCAACGTTCAACTCTAGTCTATGAAGCCTCTATCACTATCAAGTGGTGCCAATAACAGACTCATGGCTACCTCAAATCAAAGGTAAAGCTAACTCAAAGTCTAACTCTAGATAACATGATAAAATAAATTTAATGAATCCTCTGAAGTAAATAACGCTCACCAACTCTGCTGAAATGCTTATATCCTCAATGGTGCACCTGTTGACTATCTCTAGTACCTACATCTGCATCACAAAATGATGGAGTCCAAAAGGGGACATCCGTATGTGGCATGTACTTATATGTAAAATAGTTGAATATAACAGAAATAGGTAGAATAATATAGATATAACATCAATGTATAATATACACAGTCAGAATGTCAAATATCTATCTAAAGCAAGAACAAAAAGTAGAAAAATGACTCATCAACCAATCAAATCTCATCAATCAACCAAGACTTAACTCAATGTAACTCAACTCATCTCAACTCAACTCAATTCGACTCAGAGTACTCGGTGTGGGGACTATCTGAGAGTTTCTCTTATCTGTAACAATCACTTATGAGTCAGTAATTGTATAATAATCTCACTTATGTTACCACAACTATTTTATACTTGCCAGGTAGAGAAAGATTTGAATCGACTAAGGATCCATCTATCAATAAGTCCTCTATTGTTTCAGGGACTTTCATCAAGAGGGAACCTTAATGTAATGTAATGGTTTTAATCCTCACCTATGCTCGGCTACATAGTTAATGAGTGCGAGTTGGATTTTACTCTTACTCATTTTGGTACTCGATACTCCTCCGAAGACTCAATGCTCATAAGACTATACATCTCAATCAAATCAGTCTCGTAGAGACACTCCTCATCTCATTAACTCAACTCAAATGGAGCCATTCGGGTTATCAAATCAAACATCTCATCGATTCAATCAAATGGAGCCTTTCGGCCTATTATATCAATCATCTCATTAACTCAGATCTCATTCAATATCTCAAGGAATTAGACCAATCGTTAGAGGAACAATCAATTAGACAAATCAATAGAGTTCATTTATGAATATTCATGGACCATCAAGTTCTGTCAACCTTTCATCATGCTCACATCACAATCACAATCATCATTCTCAAATCAAGGCTTTAGATTCAATCCCTAGGTTCATTCATGCATACTTTCATGAAATATCATATAGGGTTATACAATAACTTATGAAAAGTATTCAATTCGAGAAAATAAATTTATGATGATCATCTACATACGAAAATACATGTAACAGGTATGAATTTCAAGAAAATATTCAAGAAAGTAATTCAAGAAACATGTATGGGGACTCATGGACTCACAACTTCTCTATTACTATCTATGGGGCACATGAAAAAATAACTTCATCTTTTAGCTTAGCCTTACATACCTAGGATGAAGCTTTCAACAATTAAATCTCACAAATTCTCCCTTGATCTCTTCAATATTAAGTTTTTCTTCTCTTCTCTCAATCACTAATGTTTTTCACGAACTTAGAAAGGACTTAGAATGGGGTTAAAAACCTTTTTTACGTTCAAAATGATCTATTTGGATCGTGTTTTGAGTTTAGGAGGGGTTAGAAAAGGTCTAGAATACCCCTCATATAATTAAAAAAAAAGGTTCCAGCTCGGGACAAGTCGTGGACCTTGTCAAATTTTGGTATTTTTCGTCAAAAATTCTCTATACGAGTTTTTCAGTCCAGTAGAAAATTTTTGGAGCAAAATTATGAGTTGGTTGGCAGGAGGTGCGCGTTGCACACCCTCATTAGTTTGCATATTTGCATCGAATAATTTATTTTTAATCCGATTGCTCTAAAAATCAACTAAGACCACTTTTTCACTCATTTTTCCACGTTGATCGCAAATATGGTCTCAGATTTGCCATCGGAGCATGGAAAGAGGAGTTATACGCGCATCTATCCTCTAGGGTTATGTTGATAATTTTATCGATCGTTACAAGGAGGGGAGGGGAGGGGGCAGGAGGAAGAGGAAGAGGAGGAGGAGGGGATTTAGGATTTCAAGGGACACTCTCATTCTTAGATTCTGCCATTTTGAACAAAAGGAGAAATAGGGACTTGGTGGGGCTACAAAGCTTAGAGATGAATTACATATAGTGAGAGGGGTGGACAAAAACTTAACATTCGAATTTCGTCACTTCCTTCCCACCATGAGGGTTAGTTCATTAGAGTCTTTATGGAATGTAATTATAATTTAATATCTTTTTTTGCAAGTGTATAAGGATTGGTCCATAGAAATATAATTCCGATTACATTTTTTTCAGATTTTGTCAATCATATAACTTTGACTTATTTTATTTTTTAAAAAAATGGTCAAAAATATTCTTAAATTATATGAAATTGAACAAAAGTGCTATCAGTTAATAGTTTGGTGCAAATATATTATCGTTAGTAATTTCATCTGAAATGGGCTAAATTGCAAGTTATAAACAATCCGTCAATTTTTTTCAAGTTTAATTGCTTTATTTATTCTTTTATAAATGTTTAGTACCTAATAAAATTATTATTTTTCTATATTTTAGTTATATATAATATATGAAATAAAAAATATCTTTTAAAAACATTTAGAGAATATTTCTCATGAGTCAATTCAGATTATATACCAACTCAATGTAGCTAGTAAATAGAAAGGTTACAAACAAGAACGGATCACCCCTAAGAAAATTAAATATATAAATATTAGTAATTAGATATCACTTCTTAAGAGAAAATTTTCAAAAAAAAAAAACCTAAATTGTGTTCACCATTGAGCTAGAGTTAAGAGAATATTCTGTTATTTTGCAGGTACCACATATATTCTGTTTTTTTAATTCTAAAATTTTCTTCGCTAACTAACTCTAAAAATAAAATTATAAAGTTCAAATTCTGAGTGGAACCTATATTTTTAATTGGTCTTATATGTTGCGTAACACTAGCTAGACCAATACACACACATATATACACAACCATTGTCTTCCTCCAATCTAGTTAATCACACAATTTTGTGCAAGCATTAGAATATTCTAAAAAGAATGTCTGCATGGTTGTGGCACAAGTGGACAACTAAGAATCTAATCATCCAGATCACAACAATAACAAAATACCCAGTGAAATTTCATAAGTAGGGTCTGAGAAAGGTAGAATGTAGGCAGACCTTACCACCTATCTCATAGAAGTAGAGAGGCTATTTCCAAGGAACAAATTGAAAACTACAAATAAAAAAAAATACAGTATTCAGCAAAATATTCAATGAAGACAACATGAAAAAATATTCAATAAAGACACCACAACAAAATATTCAAGAAAGAAAATACATTATGGTTGTTTGTATAGCTAGATAGATTGCTTACACCATGAAAATTTTACACATCAACTACTGACAAACATATTTAGTTCAATATTTCAGGGTTGATGCTTGAAATATGAAAGCAATATTTACAAGGTATTTGCGTAAACTTATAAGTTGGTCCAATTAACTTGTATAAAATTTTTAGTCTATCTATGCACTTAATAACATCAAAGTGCTTATAAGTCAAAGTCATAAATTGGTCCTCCCGATCATCTCAATTTTTGACTTTTTACATTAGTAACACTTTCAC
>JAABOM020099574.1:0-26719 GCA_011800125.2 Solanum clarkiae | reverse complement strand
AAACCAAAGATCAATCTTAGTGAAGCGACTAACCCATTGTAGTTGACCAAATAGACCGACCATCCTCAACCATCATATTACAAATTTACGGGTTCTACACTCATTGGAAGCATGCTATGCAAGTAGCCAAAACTACTCCAAGACCTTTAAAACCTCAAACTAAGTCCAACTGAGACCACAAGACAAGAGTCCATGCAAATGATAACATAAGGAAACCCTTATAGATCACTTCTAGCCACTATAGACTCACGCAACCATCCTGGACACACACATGAACCCTAGGAGCACAAAGGAATCACACAAGAGATAGCAACTCCTGGAACTACCAACTGACCTTACTCAAAATGTCGGTCACAACTTTGGCATTACTTAGGGTCAACTAAGTCATACAAAAGCTAATAGAAGAGAACCTACTCTCAAGTTCCGATAATAGATTGCTAAACCCAAGAAGCTCCTAATATCTGATGGGTTCAAAGGCCTAGACCAATCTTTAATCACCTTCGTCTTACTGGGTCTACTTTAACGCCATTGCCTGGCACTACATGAACTACGAAAGCAACCTCTTACAACCAAACTCCCACTTCTCTTATTTAGCATTTAACCTTCTTCCTTAAACTTTGTAGTATTACCCTCAAATGACTCACATGCACAGCCTCATTAGGGAAACGAACCACCATATCATCACCAAAACCACCATAAGCCTATTAGTGTAGGGACTAAAAGATCTTACTGATGAGACTTATAGGCATAACCATTGTGCTAGTCCAACCAAAAGACATCACCACAAATTCGAAATATCAGAAAGGGATATTCAAGGCCTCATCTACAACCAACAACAATTCTATGAACAAAACAATTTAGGTACAACACCTCCAATTCTCAGAAGATGATAAATGCAACCACTTATAGATCAATTGTACCTTAAGACATGAAATGGAGCTACCTCCCTTGCTACCATTTGACAACTTCCCACTCAAGGAAGGGCTCATGAGGGATTCAAGATCTAGCTCTATTGGTCCTACTACCCATGAAGGCACAACATGCACGCAACCATTCCATCCTTAGTATGACATCAAAATCCACACGCCAACTCCAACAAGCCATAAAACAAGACTTAATGCAATATAAAACCAGATCAATACCTATGAACTTTGTAGCAACAATATACCCAACCAAAAGGTAAACACCAAAGTTTCAAATCATAACTCGAGACACACAAGAAGCCCACTATAAATAAAAAGAAATAGTGAATTTTAGATCCATCAACATCAAAACCTTCAACTTACCTTCCTTTGCCTTTCTCTTCGAAGCGACATGATCAACTAGAAGAGCAAAGAACATTTGTAAGAGGGAAAAATCCTATGTCACTTCTAAAGCACGAGATAGACCATGAAGAAGGAAAACATTTCCTAAAATGCCTCATAGCCTCCTATTCATAGTTATGGCATGCTTCACAACCATGAATAGGACTTTTAATTGATGTGGTGTGTTAGACTCTGAGTATCTATCAACCTAGTGCTCTGATACCCAGTTTTTCAGGATCTAAGCCTAGGACCTTGACATAACCAGCGAATGTGGAACCCGAAGAAACCCCAAACAAGCCTCATAGCATATCATTGCACATCCTTGGTCGCGAAAGCAATATAAAACAACGTAAGAAACATGAACAAGGGGAATTGGGACTAAGAGGGAGAGATGAGTTTAATACTAAAATAATATAGATGAGTCAAAGCTCAAACATAATACATAACTTGTCCAACAACACCTCTAAACATAGATACTTAGCAGGGGCCAAGACAAAGCAACCGGGCTCATCCTCATGGTCGTAAGTATATAATAAATGAAAGAGAGTCTTAATACGTAACATAAGAGAATAGTGATTGTCCCCGGAATGGAGGACTAATCAAAGGGTAACTTGAACAATCTGTCTAGCCACGAGAAGAATTGATAGGAGCTCTGGTTCCAACATGATAACATCATCTACGCATAGAGTATGCATTAGTATGTTTCAATATACTAAGTATGTGGGATGCAATCAACAATAGATAGGCACCATAATCAAAATGCATAATAATAATAATAAGCTATGAATAGCATAATTTCAATATGACATGTATGAATGATGCATGAAGTAAAACATGCTTACAATTAACTCATCTCAGATAGAGCATAATACGTAAGTGTGATAAGAGACCTCAACCAATAAAAGATAACACCAAGCAAGCTACAACTCAGAATCCCGATGTTACTCCTACACCGGAAGAAAGGGGGAAGTTACTTGCCAAATTAAACCTCCTAACGACCAAGTGGATCCACCAGCGTTGTGTGAACAGGGTACTCTCCTCTAGTTCTTGGATTCGGGTACTCGCCTCAAGCTCTCATATTTAGGGTACTCGCATCTTAGAGATTTTAGAGACTCACCTATAATCCTTTTACCTACGATGGCACGTAGTTCTAGGACTTGGGGACTCGCCTCTAGTCCACTCAGTGCTAAGTCTAATCTAACGAAATATATTAGATAATCATACTTTAATAACTTGCAATAAATATAGAGACATGGCACGAGTAGCTTTTAACATCATTGACCTCATATGGCGAGCTTAACTTCAATTATAAGAATAGATCATCATCAACATTATCCTTTCATTATGATCAAACAACAAAGGCTCACAAGAGGTATAATCTTAGAAAAGGGGCTTAATCCAACCCTACAACATCATCAATATTTTCATGACTTAAACACATCTTTAGAAAGCTCATAATCATCAAAAGGTTACTTGAATTATAACTCAACCAATAGATCATCAAAATAGAAAGAATCCTTAAAAAGGCATTTTATCAAACACTTGGAGGGTGTGAACTGCTAGCATAAAACCATACAATTCAAGAGTGAAATCATGCAAGAAAATCCATTTTAAAACCATTAATCAACACCTTGCAACACCCTCATGCAATATATATCAAAACCCCTCCTTAAATCTTGCATTAGATCCAAGATTTATGGCTCAAAACATGCTAAAATAATCATATTTCATAAATGCCAACACTGTACATTAAAATTTATAATAATCAAGACCCATAAATAAATCAACATTTAAATCCTAAAATTTAAATAAAAAGGAGGCTTAGGCTTCATGGGTATAAGGACCCAATGTTTCAACACCACATACCTTGACTTTGAAGAATTTCTTAAAGAAGACTTTAATGGAGACTTGAAGCTTGAAGGAATTCCATAGATCTGGATAAGGGTTTTGGGAGTAAATATTTGGCTAAGTACTTTGGTAATTATTGGGAATACTTAGTATTATATGAGGGTGAAATAAGGCCAAGTATTGTATTTTCAAGCATGGGAACCCTTAGGCCCAAGACTTGAAAGTATTGGACCGAAGTAAAAAAAAAAAACTGGACCAAAATAACACAGGTCCACGACGCGGATTACTCATTGGAATTTGCATCTCTACACAAACGAGTTCAACAAAAACAAGCTTAAATTCTTCATCCGAACTAGGAATGAGGTGAAACCTAGTTAGCTGGAAAGCTAATTCAAAGAGTTTAATTTGATAGGTCATGGGCCCCCGAATTCTTTGTGTGATAAGAGATATTCCCCTTTAAATTTGACCCTCCTAAATCGTATTTTTGTAATTTTTAAATTTTGATATGGTTTCTCTACCATTCAGGTTAGACCTATTTCCTACTCAATTTTACCCTTTGAACAAGAATATGAAGTCATATTTTCGAAATATCGAACAAATTTTTAGATACATGGAAATTATGGTTTCGGGCACTTTCAAGGCACATTTTCGGGAACTTTTTGGAGTTGTTTCAACTTGATGGTGAATAAGGATGCAAAATCGAGAATAATTTGATGGGTACTTCTTCTTCAAAGTTTGACTTTGATATTATTGACAGAAAGGGGACTGGAAATCAGATTGCAAATCACCTTTTGAAATTAGAAGATAGAGCCATGGAAAAGTTCAGTGATAGGATGGAGATTGATGATTTATTCCCTGATGATAGAGTGTTATCACCATCCCGTGACTGGATACCATGGTTTTTAGACTATGCTACCTATTTGGTTAATGATATTATGCCAGCGAACTTGACTACTTACCAACGCCACAAGTTCATGTCTAATATGAGGAAGTTTTTTTGGGATGATCCATACTTGTTTCACGTGTGTGCAAATGGGATTATTTGTTGTTGTGTTCCTAAGTTCGAGATGATGAGTATCCAAAAGGCGTGCCACTTGTCTCTAGTATGTGGACATTATGGTGGAGTTCGAACAAGAAATAATATTTTACAGTGTGGCTACTATTGGCCAACTATCCACCAAGATGCCATGACTATGCTAAAGCATGTGACAGATGCCAGAGAGAAGGTGGTGTTTTCCGCAAGTATGATCTCCCTCTAAACCCCATCATGATAATTGAATTATTTGGCATATGAGGAGATATATTTCATGGGTCTATTTGTTAGATTGCATGGGAACAAATATATCTTAGTGGATATGGATTATATATCAAAATGGGTGGAGGCTGTCGCTCTATTTCCCAAGAATGAAGGCAAAAGTGTCATAACATTTTTGAAAAGGAATATCTTCTCAAGCTTTGGCACTCTACGGGTGATCATTAGCAATGGAGGTTCCCATTCTTGCAATAGATTGTTCAAAGCTCTACTTGAGAAATATTGAGTGAAGCATCTGGTGGCTACACCCTACCATCCACAGACAAGTGGGCAAGTGAAATTGTTGCTTAAACAATGAATTTTTTTTAACTATATTCGAGGTTTCTAACAAGGAATCAAACAAACTCTATCAAAGACTGTGAGCGCAAACCGGACAGATTAGTTGCAAAAGCTTGATTACGCATTATGGGAATACTGGACTACATTTAGAACCCCCATAGGCATGACTCCTTACCAATTTGTCTTTGCTAAAGCATGTCATTTACCAGTAGAGCTTGAGCAGAAGGTGATGTGGACGCTCAAAAACTTAAATTTGGACAAGAATAATGCAACGAATTCAAGGCTGAGCTAACTCAATGAGCTTGATGAATTCTGATAGAAGACATATGAGAGCTTAGCCCTATGAAAACAAAGGATGAAGTTGCATCATGGTCGCCACATAGTGAATCACCAATTTGCACCAGGGGACTTAGTGTTGTTATATAACTCCAAAATGAAGTTCTTCCTTGGCAAACTCAAGTCCACATGGTTGGGACCTTTCAGAGTGTCACATATTTTCAGCCATAGGGCCATTCAGTTATAGAAGAGAAATGATGCAAAATTCAAAGTGAATGGCTAAAGAGCCAAATAGTATCTTGGCAATGTTGAAGAAGTAAATATGGACACTTGGTGAAGTCTGAGTATCAAAGATGTATAAGTCATATTGCAACACTAAATCAGGCATTGCTTGGGAGGTTGTCTAAGGTAGACATTGGCGCTTAGCGCGACCCCGGTGAAGTCTGAGTAACCTTGTCCCGTAACTATCCCAAATTTTGAATTTGAGGAGTTTTCTTGCCTGTGTTTTTTTTCCCCAAGGATATTTACTTTCTATTAAGCTGACATATTTAGGATGTGTAGGTAGTATTAGTAGCATGTAGTACTGGTGTCTATGGCATATGTTTGTTTTTGTATGAAAAATGATACCAACCTAAATTTTTATTAGTTAATCTTGGTAGCAACCATGTATGTTTGATTATTTGAGAAGCATGATTTAAGAGTCTTTTTTAATGGTGTAATCAGTGTCATGTGTGTGAGATTTCTTTGCTAAATTCTTATGTCATGTTTCAATTCAAAACTTGCCCTATTACTCTGACTTAGATTGTAGGTTAGTTGATTAGTAAAAGATCTTAGATCGTTATTCATATTAGTCAACTTATCCTAAATAATCAACCAAATATGTAAAGTATCCCTTGATCTCAATGTTTGAGCCTTCCATGTATCCTTTCTTTGCAAAAGTCTAAGTTACCTAGCCTTGTTATATGTAAAATCCAGAAATTAGCCATGATCCTTCCTTGAATACTGTGTACGTTGACTGAGGAAAAAAGCTTAAATTGAGGGTGGCTACAAAAAGTGGCCGTAGTTCATAGGTTGGATATAGTGCACCTCGACTCAAGCCAAAAGCCTAAGTTGAGGGTGGTTGGTGTAAGAATAAACACACAAAATGAGGTGGAAGCTAGTGATACATGGAAAAAGGGATAAAAATGTGCTCTGGGTGCAAGAAAAATGAGTAGATGCTAAATCAGTGAGCTAAAAATGATGTGAAAACAAAAGGGCAATGAGCTAAAATTTAGAATAAGGCACCCAGAAAAGCTTGAAATTGGAGAAGGGGAGAATGAAGTGAAAAATGGCAGTGTTGGTAGGGAAAAAGTGTATAAAAATACAATGTCAAAAGAGGGCCTTTATTCACTTTGTTCCCAAAAACATCATACGAAAGCCACCTGATCCCACATTATAGGCCAATAAAGTCCTAAAGTGATCCTAGTCCAAGTAGTCGAAGGTCATAGTAATGAGTATTGGGGCAAACATATAGTATTGCGCATTGTATTTGAATATCTTTTGTGGGAGTGAGTGATTTGTGTACTCCCAAGTACTGAATCTGAAAATATCATCATGAGTGGGATATGAAACTTCCTTCTGTGAGGGCATTTGCATTGCATTATTGGTTTTAGATTAACTCAGTGATTGTTGCTTATTGATGATTGCCTTGCTTGTCATAGTTGCACTATCGGATGTATTTTTCTACATTGGTTTACTGTATAGCTACCTAATATGCATTTAAGAGTGGTGTGGGTTTGATGATTGAGTTTAATATGATGTGTTCTATTAGATTGAGGTTTGTGCATTACTATACTAGTGTAGATTGTGTCTGTCTCTTGAGGACAAGAAATAATTTTAAGTTGAAGGTGTTGATGTGCTATAAAATACAGCACTTTTGATGCTTAAAACTTGAAATTTTGTGTGGTCTTACATCAATGTTAGTAGATATTATGTGAGTTTATGCTTGTTTTGCAGGATAACAGGATTGGTATGATTTTTTGGCTAAGTCTGCAAAAATTGGAGTGTTTGCTGTTCTACGACAAATTTTATGGGCCGCGGAAGTTTCCATGAGACGTAGAGTAGGTTTCGTAGAAAAATTCAATGAAGATGAGATTTTCTAAAGTTGAATCTATGAACATGCAGACGAGCCATAAAATATTGTACGAGTCATAGATATATATGGTGTTGTACCTTGAAGATCAGAAAGTGGGGAGTTACTGAAAAGTCACCGAGTAAAGCCCTCCACGGGACGTAAAACATTATCCATCCCATAGATAGGTCTTGTAGAAGTCAACCCAAGATTTGCATATGGAATCACGAAGCACCGATTACGAGTTGTAGGACTTTATACGGCCCGTAAAGATGCCTATAGTGCCTGCCGACCCTGTTCTCCTATTTTAATTTGGCTTTGTATTTTGAATATTATAAATTTATTTTTTTCAGTTATTTTTCATAGAGAGTAGATTAGAACAGTGAGGAACCAGTGAGAAACATTGTAAGACACTTGGAAAATAATATTTTTTGTTCTTAATTCATAGTTGTGATTTTCATTAAAGTGCTTGCATTTCTTGTTCTTAATTTCATTCGTGTAAGTACTTAATTATGCTATTCTTTATCATGATTCTTGCATCTACACTGAATATTAGTAGTTAAATCTACAACTAGGATTGTGGGAACCATGAAAAACTAGCAAGGCAAAATCGGATAATTCATAATTCTTGGAAAGTGTACTGGCATGTATTGATTAATTTTCTTCATTTCGATTGTTTTTTAATGGTGTTCAACATTAGAACTTGCCTAGTATTACTGACTAGATCAAGGTAGTAGTGAATAGAGAAATATACTAAGTAACAGGATTCAATTGATGTTTCTCGTCTAATCAACTAAACTGGACCAAGTAGAGGTTGTACTGGAACAATAGGTAAGGGTTAACAATGTCACACTACGGGGATAGATCAAATCATGTAGTGAAATTTACCTCTCGTCTGGACCAAGAATTTGGTAAACTTAACTTACCATTCTGCATGCTACACAATAGAAAAGAATTCGATTATCTGGTAATACCAAGTTAAGGAATCATAGGGAACACAATACCCTAGTTACTCTTCTTACTAATTTCACAGACTTGTTTTAGTTTAGGATTTCTTTCTATAGTTTTACAAAATACCCCCCCCCCAAGGAGATAAGTAGGTTAATCAACTCAACTTGCTTGAAATTACTGTAAGTCTACCATATTCCTTGTGGGTTCAACCCTAACTTTGGTTAGGTAATATATCTTGAAAATGACCGCTTTAACCTTCAAAAAGAAGGTGTAGCTTGGGCGACATCAACCACCGTTAACAACTCAATATCATAGGTTGAATAATTCCTCTCATGAACCTTACATTGGCTGGAAGCATAGCTATCACTTTTCCCCTCTACATCAAAACACAGTCCAGTCCAACTCTAGAGGCATAACAATACACAAGATCCTCTGTCAAATTAGGCAAGGCAAAAATTGGTGAAGTAGTCAATCTTATTTTAGCTCTTGGAAGCTCTTCTCACATTCATCAAACCATTAAAACTTAACCTTCTTCTGAGTTAGTCTATTAAATGGTGAGGATATGGAAGAAAGTCATTCAATTAATCTTCGATAATAGCCTGCCAACCCCAAGAAACTTCTTCTGTCAATTGGAGAGGTTGGACTGGGCTAGTTCTTAACTGCTTTGACCTTTTAACTGTCTACTCGAATACCATTGTTCAAGACAATATGGTCTAGAAAATCCAAATACTTGAGCCAAAATTTGCACTTTGAAAATTTTTCATACAACTCATGGTACTTAAGAGTCTAGAGGACAATTTTGAGGTGCTTGGCATGGTCCTCCTCATCTCCCAAATACACCAGAATGTCATCAATGAACATGATCACGAACATATCAAGGCGCTATCTGAATACCCTATCCATCAAATCCATGAAGGTTATAGGCGCATTAGTCAACCAAAGGACATGACCAAGAACTCAAATGGCCATATCATCTTTGAAAGGTTGTCTTTGGGATATCGGATTCCCTTACCTTCAACTGATGGTAACCAGATATGAGGTCTATCTTTGAGAAGCAAGAGGCACCCTGAAGTTGGTCAAATAGATCATCTATCCTGGGGAGATTATATATATTCTTTATCATAACCTTATTCAGTAGCCTATAATCAATACACATTCTGAGAGACCCATCTTTCGTTCACATAAATAGGACAGCAACATCCCAAGGAGAAACACTTGGCCTAGTGAAGCCCTTATCTATCAAATCTTTCAACTGCTCCTTCAATTCTTTAAATCAGTGGGGGCCATCTTATAGGGTGGAATCGAGATAGGTTGAGTATCAGTGAGAACATCAATCCCGAAGCCAATCTCCTTATCAGGAGGGACTCCAAGCAGATCCTCAGGGAACACTTCAGGAAGCTCATTCACAATCTGGACTGACTCTAGAGTAGGAGGCTCAACATTATCAGTTTTAACTCACACAAGGTGATAGATACAGTCTTTAGAGATTAGTTTCTTGGCCTTAAGGTAGGAAACAAACTTACTCTTAGGTGCAACAGAATTTCCCTTCCACTCTATGACCGGTTCATTCAAGAATTGGAACTTCATGTTTCGGGTCCTACAATCAATGGAAGCGTAGAAGGCGTGAAGCTAATCCATGCCAAGGATCACATAAAAATTAATCATCTCTAACTAAATCAAATCGGCAAGAGTATCCTTATGATCGATGACCACTACACAGTCTCTATAAATTCTTTTAGTTACAATAGACTCACCAATTGGAGTAGAAACATCAAAGGGTTCAAGAAGACACTCAGGAGTTCTATCAAATCTACTAGTCACATAAGGAGACAAAAATGACAATGTGGCACCAGGATCCATTAAAACATAGCAATCAAGAATAAAGACTTAAATCATAATCGTCATAACATCTAGGGAGTTCTCCTGATCTTGGTGACTACCTATGGCATACAAATGGTTTGTAGCTACACTTGCACCTGACATATAACCTTTCTGGTTTCCTCTAGCTGGTGGGGCTGGTACAGAAGACTGAGCCTTATCAGCCTACTTTGGACCATCTTTCTAGAAGTGACTTAGTTGGCCACACTTATAACATGCATCACTTCCTTCACAGTATTTTCCCAAGTGCAACTTGCCGCACTTACGATATGGTGGGTTACCTAGTAAACCTTGAGTTACACTAGTCTGTGACTGAGATCCCTGGGTTTTGAAATTTTCAGACCTTTGTTCATTCTTATTTATAAGCACAGGTGCACTAGCAGATGATGTTGCTAGCCTTGATAGAAACCTATCCATTCCCATTCCCTTTCTTCTCGACATCATGGCTAGATGCTTTGGCCAACTTATATTTTTAATCCTCCCTATCTTGTTGACTCTCCTCATCAGTTTGTTGCACATAATTCATTAGCCTTCCAATATCCATATCACTCACAAGCATAACTCCCCTCTCATTTTTCTTTGGTCTTTGTTCAGCCCGTCGACATACAAACCCATTCTCCCTATCACATCTGCAACCATCATAGGAGCATAGAGAGATAGATAGATGAAATTAAGTACATACTCTTTCATAGTCATATAGCCTTGTTTTAGATTCAAGAACTCGTTTACCTTGACCTCCCTCAGCTCTCTCAAAAAGAAGCAGCCCAAGAAAGCTTTCTCAAATATTGTCCAAGTCAGCACTGAGGCTCCCTCTCCTCTACCCTTCTTCCACTGGCCAAACCATAGTCTAGCAACACCATTCAGATGGTCACCTGAAACATATTCTAGAGCTCATCAATATAGTTTTTTGGGTCCTCATTGGGTGTAGACCTTGTGAACTCAGGCGGGTTCGTTCTCAAAAACTCTCGAACTCTGGATGTATCTTGTGCATCATGTCTATTCACTCCTTATCTAGTAATAGGTACTGTTACAGTCTGGGCCAAAGACTGGATGGCCTGGCAAAGCTCAACATTCAAAATATTGGCACTTAGAGTCTATTGCTAGTCTCCAAGCAAACCACTTGGCCTTATCACATTTATTCAATCAAAATTTAACATATCAATAGAAGACTAAAAGGGGTGGATGGACAATCTCAATACATAGATGGTAAAATCAAGTCAATGAGGCTAGAATGAAAGGAACTAGCTTAAACAATATCCAGTCAACAAATCAACTCTAGTCTATGAAGCCTCTATCAACTATTCAGTGGCGCCAATGAAAGGTCCATGACTACCTTAAATGAAAATAAAACCAAGTCTAAAGACTAACTCTAAAAGCTAGATGAACTAAAATTTACATCCTCCAAGATCAGGAAGAACTCACCAATCAGCTGAAAAGTGGGAAAAATTGTCAATGAAGCGCCTGTTGAGGATCTCTAGTACCTATCTCTGCATCATGAAATGATGCAGGCCAAAGGGATATCAGTATGTAGAATGTATGAGTATGTAAAATAATTTAATGAAACATGCACCAAGGTAGAATGCTATCGACTCAGATAACAAAATTCAAGAGATAAGAAATTCAATCAGAATGCCAAATATCTATCTATAGCAACAATAAAGAGTAGACAATGACCCATCCATACAATCCAATCCAATCTGAATAAAATCCAATCCAATATGAGTAATATTAGTATTAGAACCTATCTGGGAATTTCTCTTATCCAACAATAATCACTTATAATCCAATGATTGTGCAAAATCCCTATTGATGCTTCCACAGTCATTCAGTACTTTCCAGATAAAGAACAAATTAAATCCATAATGGATCCCATCATAAAGTCAACTATTATTTCAGGGACTTACCAATCAAAAGGGAACATCCAATTTAACAATTTAATCCTCACTTATGCTTGGTGAGTTAAATTTAACAATTTAACTACATTGTTAAGTAGGGATAGGCATAAACCAACAAGAATGTATTAAATCCATCTTTCTAGTTTATGACCAAGCTAGGTATATAGGTAGGTGTCACAAATTCTCCTAGCAAACCTAGGATAAACAATCTTCCCGTACTCTATGTTCTGTCTCCTATTCATCTTCTGAATTCAAGATAAACAACATATGCATTCCAATGTTGGCAAGACATTAAAATAGTAATACTAGAAACACAGGAGTAATTATATTGAAAACCCCATCATCAACCAAAGAAAAAATCATCTATAACATATTTCTTGTGGCTACAGTGCCAGAATGAGGAATTTTAGCCACTCGTGGCTGAATCACAAATACATAATTTCGTTGAACATTGAATGAGTGAAATTAAGAAAAGAAAGGAAGAAAATTCAAATCTAGAGTAGTTCTCTTCGTCATTCTCTTCCATTCCATCTAAAGAATGAATGATAAAAAAATTAAAAGTTTAGCCTTTTAAACCATTCTTTCTTGATTTATTCTAAAGTTGAAGTCCAAGTTTGTCATGCAGACTTGCTTGATCACTATGTATTTTCCTTTTTGTAGAATTTGGCCAATTTTAAACCATGATCATCCCAATCTGCAACTCAAACTGGTTTCTTCTTAGTATATTCATGCACTTTTCTAGCTATGCATTTTTTTAGCTTAGCAATTTTTAGCCTATCTTCAAGCACCTCTGCGATGCAGAGGTGTTCCATTTTAGTGTATCTCAATTATTTCTTGTTCTATTGCTCTAGTTATGTTACCTCTCGTTTGATGTTATTAAGTTTGGGCCTCCATCTTTTTCTATAAGTCCTAAAAACACAACAAAAAGTGTTTTTGCCATGATTAGCTCAAAATAATCGAAACAACAATAAAACTGCCTAGAATCTATGCTTTTGTCCTTAGACTAAGTCATAAATATGGGTAAACTTGGCAATTAGGTCCATCAATATGCCTAGGTTTAAGCAACTACTTGTAAGCTCTATATCTCATCGCACGGGTAATCTTTGGCACATCCCCTTCTGTTATGCACACCTAGAAGTAGCCCTTCTTGAGATCCACTTTGGTAAAGTACTTGGCTTATCCAAGTCTATTGAACAGGTCGACAATGAGCATGATGGGGGTACTTGTTTTTCACTGTCACCTTATTAAGCATCTGGTGGCTCTAGGATCTAGCTCGATAGTATGGTCTACCTCACACTCGGAGATAGATGTGTTGGCAACTCTTCAGGTATCACATCCTCATTGTCTTCTAGAACCTTCTTTAAACAAGTTGGAAATGTCTCTTTAGCACCATTAGCTTTATCCAAACTCGCAATGGTGGCTAAGAATGTTGTCTCCCCTTTCTTTAGGCCCTATACAAGTTACATGGTTGATAGGTGAGCTTGTCCTTTCATTTTTGACACCTTTACTAAAGGTACTATACAGGACCTTTGTCACTCTGATACTATTTTGTCACAAATTTAGACTTTCACTAAGACTTCTGTATGGCACTTGATAACTTACTCATGATTCTTTCACGATTTTACAGGCTAAAGTAAGCCTTTTCAATTAGATTGCTAAGGGAATGCTAGATTGAAGATGACAAGAGAACTTTGTAGAAAAGATTTATTTTATAACTCGAAAGATTGCTTACACTTTTCTGATGGTTGTACAAGTGAATGAACCTCTCCCTCTTTTTTATATTACTCATTAGCGGCAATGTGTAAATAATAATTAGTTTACAAGCCCCTCTATATTTACACATTAGTTCTATCTCTAAAGACTCTACACATCTAGAGTTTTCTAAGGAGCTTGAAGTGTTATCTACAACATTCCAGAGTCTTCTAAAAATCTCTCTAAGACTCTAGATTCCTCCCCCTTATGATGATCGTGACACTATAGCCTAGTCATAACACGACGAATGAGAAGCCCAAAGATACCTCACCCAAGTCTCTTAGCATTCATTAAGAATTCATAGGTATTTGAACATAAATAAATCAGAATTTAAAAATTGCAAAATAGGACTAATGGAAAACATTATAAAAGTCTACAAAGATAGAGTCAAACATAAACCTTCGTCCACTTTGTCCAACAATACCTTCTTAATAAAGGACTTGGTGGGTGCTAAGAAATGTTCGAAAGTCACCCTCAAGTATAAGTAGCAAAAGAAATACAACTTAAGAAATTTAAATGTCTTAATACATCAAGCATAAAGGAAATAGCTGTGGTCCCCAAACTAGAGAACTCACGAATCAACTAGTCTTCAAATGTCAACAACTAGCCACACGTTAGAAGAGGAAGAATATCAGTCCCTATATGGTGATATCATGTAGGCATAATATATGATGGCACTTTGGATGTACTAAGTATGTGGGTTATAGTGCAACAAAAGAGTCACAATAACATCATAGGCAATATGTATGTTCTTAGGCAGGACATAAAGCTCAAGATGATGAATGATCAATGTATATAACCGCATTTAAGATCATGTGACGTATTATATGGAATCCAACATACCACCCTACATTGGTACGGGGACACTACTTGCCAGGTAGAGCTCCATCAACTTATGCATGCACATCTTTAACTTTAACATTATACTACTGTTGATAGACTAGCCTTAGCCTATAAAGGATCCAATGGCAGAACCTAGTTAAAGAGACAGGACGTTGATACTAATGTTCCCTTACTAAACCCCACCTTAAGCCCCATTTGGTGCCAAGCCAAGTCCCATGGAACACTTTAAAACATAATCATAATTATACATTCATAAGATTTAAACATAACATCGTCATACTAGGAATAGTTCATTGAACTTAGGAATCCCCTCAAGTGAGAATTTCCTTTCATAAGAGGGTCCATCTTTAGTGAGAATTGTCCTATCACCATATTTAACTAAAACAATGGTGTCATAAAATACATTGTAACATTTCATAAAATTTTCACAAACTTTCATAATCATCATTATTTAAGACCCTTATCATTCATAGCATCCTTCAAATAGGAACTTAACTTAAAACTTTATGGGTCAACGCATGAAAGCTTTAAATCATGAAATGCAAGAAGGTTATACATAAACACGGTAAAACTCAATGCATGAAAGCTTTAAATCATGAAATTGAAGAGGGATATGCATAAATATGGTAAAACTCATATATTTAAATCATTCTTAAAACAACACAGATCTTTATTTAAGTCTTGTTTAGTTAATATTCCAAGTCTATGTAATGTTCAACTTCCTTATTGTTTCTTGTTGTAAACAGAGAACTTACAGATGATTTCTCTTATCCATTACTCAAAAAAATAAAAGAAAATATAAACATATGAGAAGAATAATATAACTATGTCAATTAGATATTCAAATCCCTACAAATTCGCTATAGTATCATCTGTATTATTATATCTATGCTATGATTTTGTAACACTCCCCCTCAAGTTGGAAAATAGATACTCATTATTCCCATCTTGTTACAAAGATAATCCACTCGAGTTCAATTCAATGCTTTTATGAACAAATCAGCTAGTTGTTCTCTTTCACATAGCCAGTACAAATCAAGTTTTCTTGAATCTTCTCATGAATAAAGTGTAAGTCAACCTCAATATGTTTAGTTCTTTCATAATACACCAGATTTGAGGCAACATGAAAAGTAGGTTGACTATCACACAAAAGTTTTGCTGGTGTATGATATTTCACCCCAATTTCGGTTAAAACACGATGTATACACATAATCTCGCTCGTAGCATCTGATATAGCTCTATTACTTGAATTATGTACTAGATCGAGATACCACACTTTGCTTCTTACTTCTCCATGATACTAGATTCCTTCCAACATAGGCACAACAACCTATGGTAGACTTTTATTAATTTTTGATCTATCCAGTTAACATCCGTAAAACACTTGACACAAGTTTGTTCATGATTGTTATACAATATGCCAAGTCTAGGAGCTCCTTTCAAGTAACCAAGAATTTTTCCAAATCTTTGCAATGTTTAGCTGTAGATACAGACATAAACTGGCTAACAATACATATAGCTAAAGCAATGTCCGGACGAATAACAGTAAGATAGTTTAACTTTTCAACTAAGATTCTATATCTCCCTAGATCGTTTAAGGTGTTACCATTACCTTTCATAAGATTCACATTAGGGACCACTGGAGTATTGTAAGTTTTGATTGTCAATTTTTCCAGTGTTTGCAAGCAAGTCAAAAATATACTTTCTCTGAGATAGAAAAATTCCCTTCTTACTACTATTTACTTCTACTCCCAAAAAGTACTTCAAGTGGCCTAGATCTTTTGTATGAAACTTAGTATGTAGGAAAGATTTGAGAGAAGAGATCCCTACATAATCACTAGCAGTGATAACAATATCATCAACCTATATAACAAGGAAGATATTGCCACCTAATGATTGTCGGTAGAAGATTGAGTGATCACACTTGCTCGTTTTTAACCAAAACCTTGAACAACCTCACTGAACTTCCCAAACCATGCTCGAGGACTTCACTTCAAATCATACAAAAATTTCTTCAAATGACAGGCTTTTTATACTCTCCCTGAGCAACAAAATTGGGTGGTTGCTCCATATCCTTCCTCTTGAAGATCACCATGAAGGAATGCATTCTACATATCCAATTGATGCAAAGGGCAATTCTTAGAAGTAGCTAGAGAAATGAACAAATAGATAGAAGTGAGTTTGGTGACCAAGGAAAAAGTGTCTAAATAATCTACCGCATATGTTTGAGCGTACCCTTTGTCCACAAGTTTGGCACTAAGTCTTGCGTTGGAACCATTCGGGTTAACTTTTACATCCTGCAGTTTTCTTTCCATTAGGTAAATCTACCAAATCCCATGTGTGGTTTTCCTCTAAGGCATGGATTTCACCAAGCATTACATCAAACCATCCATGATAATTTAAATCCTTCTTTACTGGTTTGGGTACAGAGATAGAGTCTAGCGTAGTTATCAAAGATCTAAACATTAAGGATTGATATTACCCAAACCACACCTCCCTTTTGAAGGTATAAGTGGTCGTTGTCAAAATATATAACCTAACCAGGGTTATGGTCAAACCCACAAGGAATATGGTCTAGACCTGGAGTAATTATGAGGAATTAGAATGAATAAACCTACTTATATCTCGGAATATGGGGAATTGTGTATTGCACTAAATAAACCAAAGCTATAAGTAAGTGTTGTCAAATCAATGAGAGAAATAACTAGGATATTATGTTCCCTATGATTTCCTAACTTAGTATCATCAGATAATTGTAATCACTTCTCATGTGTAGCATGCAGATCTGATAAGTTAAGTTTACCAAAATCTTTGATCCAAGCGAGAGGTAAATTTTACTACATGATTTGATCCATCTCCTTAGTGTGACATTACTAACTCTTACCTTTTATTCTAGTACAACTATACGTTGATCTGGTGAGGTTGATTAGACGAGAGGGATCACATCGAATCCTATTAATCAATCTCTTTTTCTATTTATTACTACCTTGATCTAGTCAATAAGAATTAGGCTAAAGTGGATGAGGATCCTCAAGAATCTATTGATGAGGTGTATAAAGTGTTGTCTATTATGGGGGTTAACTCGGAGGAGAAACCAGAGTTGGTGGCCTACTAACTCAAAGGGGTGGCCCAAATTTGGTTCACCCATTGGAAGGTGGAGAACGGGAATAATAATGTCATCCTTTGGGAAGAATTCAAGGCTGCATTTTTCAACCGGTTCTTCCCTCTTAACCTAAGGGAGGCCACTGATGGAATTTATGAACCTTAAGAAAGGATCTATGAATGTGAGCGCGTATGCCCTCAAGTTCAACCAACTCTCGAACTATGCCCCACAATTGGTTGCCGAGCCGAGGTCTAGGATGAACAAATTTGTGTCGAGTGTATCCGACTTCATCAATGAAGAATGTCGTACTGCCATGTTGATAGATGATATGGATTTGCCATGCCTCATGATATATGCTGAATAACTAGAGGGCGAAAAGTTGCCAAAGAGAAGAAGTGGTGAAGCCAAGAGGGCCCGTCTTGAGGGTGGATTTCAAAATTCCAAGTGTGGCTAGTTTCCACAAGGCTCCAAGTTTCAAGGCCAAGGGTCTTCCAATACTCGTAATAGGAGGTTTGCTAATGACAACCCCATGTGCCAAAGGTGTGGTTGGAGACATAATGGCCCATATATGAGAAAGTCCAATACTTGTTATGGTTTTGGTGAGGTGGGCCATAAGATGATTAATTATCCTCGCAATTTAAACAAGGGTAGAGATTGTCTTCCACAAGGACAAGGTGCAAATGCGGGTGCAAAGGGAAGAGGAGGCCAAGGGGGTGCCCCAAGGAAAAATAGATTCTATGCTCTTCAAGGGAGACAAAGGCCTAGTAAGTCCCTTTGGGGTACACCGGTGTTATTTGTGAAGAAGAATGACAACTCTCTTAGAATATGCGTTGATTATCGGCAACTTAATAGAGTCACCATCAAGAATGAGTACTCTTTAACAAGGATTGATGACCGTTTTGATCAACTTCAAGGGGCTCGTCACTTCTCTAGTATTGTTCTTAAATCAGGTTATCACCAAGTGAAAGTGAGGGAGTGTGACAATCCTTAGATGACTTTCCGGACTAGATATGGGCACTTTGAGTTTATGGTTATGTCCTTTGGGATGGCTAATTCATGAGATACATTCATGGATCTTATGAATAGGGTCTTTAGACCCTACCTTGACTTTTATGGTGGTTTTTGTGATGATATCTTGATCTATTCCCATAGTAAGGAGGAGAATGTGGATCACTCGAGGGTGGTATTGCAAATCTTGAGGGAGGAGATGTTCTAAGCTAAATTTGAAAAATGTGAGTTTTGGTTGAAAGAAGTTGCATTTTTGGGACCTGTTGTGTCGGGTGATGGTATTAAGGTGGATCCTAAGAAGATGGAGGTGATTAGAAATTGGCCTAGACCTTTGACTCCATCGGACATTAGAAGTTTCTTGGGTTTGGCAGGTTATTACTGGAGGTTTGTAAATGGGTTCTCTTCTATTGCTTCCCCTATGACTAAGTTGACCTAAAAGAAGGAAAAATTTGTGTGGACCTATGAGTTTGAAAAGAATTTCTAAACTTTCAAAAATAAACTTTTCTCCTCTTCTATCTTGTCTCTACCAGAAGGGTTGGAAGGGTTTGTTGTGTATTGTGATGCCTCAAAAATTGGTTTGGGGTATGTTTTGATGCAAGGTGGTAAGGTGAAAGCATATGCCTCTAGGCAACTTAAGGTACATGAGAAGAATTATCCCTCTCATGATCTTGAATTGGCGGCCTTGGTATTTACTTTGAAAATTTGGTGTCATTAATTGTATGGGGTGCATCTTGATGTGTTTACCGATCATAAGAGTTTCTAATATGTGTTCACCTAAAAAGATCTCAATTTGAGACAAAGAAGATGGTTAAATCTTTTTAAAGACTATGATATGAGTGTGCATTATCAACCCGACAAAGCTAATATTGTAGCCGATGCTTTAAGTAGGGTGTCTATGGGTAGTCTAGCTCATGTTGATGATAGTGGCAAAGAGGTGGCTAGAGAGGTCCATTGATTGTCTAGATTGAGGGTTAGGTTGGATGAACTTGATAATGGTGGTGTAGTGGTTGTTGATGGTTCTAAGTCTTCCTTGATTGAAGAGGTAAAGGCGAAGCAACCTCTTGACCCCGCCTTGTTAGAATTGAAGCCCTTGCTTAGAGATGGGAAAGTGGAGGTTTTCTCCTAAGGGAGAGATGGTGCCCTTAGGTACCAAGGTAGATTGTGTGTGCCTAGTGTTGATGACTTGAGAAAGATTCAAGATGAGGCTCATAATTCTTCTTATTCTATTCACCCTGGTTCTATAAAAATGTATAGAGACTTAAGAGAAGTGTATTGTTGGGGTGGTATGAAGAAAGACATTGCCAAGTTCATATCTGGATGTCACAATTGCCAACAAGTGAAGTCCAAACATCAAAGGCCGTGTGACCTAGCCCAAGATATAGAAATTCCTACTTGGAAGTGGGAGGAAATCAACATAGACTTTGTGGTTGAGTTTCCTAAAACTAGAAAGTGTTTTGACTCTATTTGGGTTGTGGTTGATAGAATGACAAATTCGACTCACTTCCTACTAGTCAAGAATACTTATGGTGCCGAAGATTATGCTAAGTTATATATACATGAGTTGGTTAGATTGCACGGAGTACCTTTGTTCATCATTTTGGATCATGGTGCTCAATTCACTTCTCAATTTTGGAAGTCCTTTCAAAGAGGTCTTGGTACCAAGGTAAAGCATAGCACGACTTTTTCACCCCCAAATGGATGGCCGAGCCGAGAGAAGTATCCAAACTCTTAAGGATATGCTTAGTGATTGTGTTTTGGAGTTTAAGGGTAGTTGGGATGATCATCTTCCACTCATTGAATTTTCTTACAACAATTGTTATCACTTAAGCAATGATATGACTCTTTTTGAAGCTCTTTGTGGTAGGCATTGCAGATCACCGATTGGGTGGTTTGAAGTGGGGGAAATGGCTTTGCTAGGACAGGATTCGGTCATGGAAGCCTTGGAGAAGGTAAGGTTGATAGGGAGACATTGAAAATAGCCAAAAGTAGACTAAAGTCCTATTCCGATGTGAGGAGAAGGGATCTTGAATTTAAGGTTGGTGATTGGTTAAATGACCACCCCAAAAAAAGTGCCCAAAAACGTGCCTTGAAAGTTCTCGGAATCGTAATTTCCATATATCTCAAAAAACATGTGCGATATCAAAAATTCAACTTTATATTCTTGATCAGGGGGATAAATTGAGTGGGAAATGGGTCTAAGCCCGATTTAATAGCAAACGATTAACAATTTCAATTTTTATAATTTTCCTTATCTTGAATTGATCTACAATATTGCGCAATACACAGTTGTCGCGAACATGAGTTATTTTTGCCTCCCCGACAGGTTTATGGACCAGATGTGGACCTATATATACTGTTTCCAATGATTTTATCTCGGTCCAAGGCTTTTGGATCTTGGGCCTAAGTGTTCCTATTCGTGAAAATACCTATACTTAGCCTTATTTCACCCTCATGACATTCAAGGCATTCCCAAATACTCTCTCAAACACAAAAAAGTTTTCATCTTCAAATTGCAAGTCCCAAAACTCATCCGGATCTTAAGGTTCTCCTTCAAGCTTCAAGTCTCCATTTTTAATCTTCTTCAAGGATTCTCCGAAGTTTAGATATGTGGGTTCCTTTCACCCATGATACCCAAGATCTCTTTTACCTAAAATTGCATGATATAAAGTTGATCCACTCATGGGTCTCAGCTATTATGAATTTCACTACACACTGTGTTGCAGTTTCATGAAATTATGGTTATTTTGCGTGTTTTGAGCTATGAATCTAAGATTTGTTGTGAGATTTGATGAAGGGTGCTGATGTATATTGCTTGAGGGTGTTACCAAGTATCTATTGATGGTTTTACATTAAATTTTCTAGCATGATTTCACTCTTGAATTGCATGGTTTTACACTAACACTACACACTGCCAAGTGTTTGATAAAATGTTCGGATTAGGGATCTTGAGTTGTTGATGGTCTATTGCATGGTTTATGAGTTAAGTGACTTATGGTGAAGAAAGGAATGTATATATGTGTGTTTAAATCATGTAAAGCACCTTTGGTATTGCAAGTGAAGTGTTGGACTATCATGTTTGTTGTGTTCTTGGGAATGGTGGATGAGTTATTGAGTCCTTATGTTAAGGTTTATGCTCTTGTGAATTGTGAAGCCTGCTAGAAGGGGTTATGAACTATGTTATATGCTTTACCCTCTAGTACAACACCAGTTTGTAAATGTTGGGGTTATGAGCTATGTTGTATACCTTACCCTCATGTATAAATCAATGCTACTCAGTTACTCATATCTACATGAAGGGCTTATGAACTATGTTGTACTCCTTACCTCGTGTATGATTTGAGGTTATGCAATGTGCTCATATGAAGGGGTTATGAACTATGTGGTACACCTCACCCTCATATGCGATGTAAGGCTATGTATTATCTCATGCACACATGTAGGGTTTATGACCTATGTTACCTTCTACCCTCATGTGCTATTCATTATTTCATGTACTACCCATTACCTAGTAAAAAGGGTTATAACTTATACTATATCCCTCACCCTCTACAAAAGGTATTTGGACGATTTAAGCGTGTCACCTTATTGGGTTAAACAATCTTTAAAAGTATGATTATTTTTAAAACATGTTTTACTCCAAGCACTGTTCATGCATGCCATATTGCGAATATACTATCTCTTTCTATGATTATGAATTTTAATTGTGTTGCTTATCTCTTGTTGCATTGCATCCTATATACTTAGTGCATTCAAACGTACTAACGCATACTCTATGTCTACATGATATCACCATGTAGGAACTGGAGCCCCGCTTGATCATCCTCCTCCACGTGGATAGTACGATCTTTCTCTCAGGCTAGTTGGTGTGTCCTCCATTCCGGGGACAATGTTTATGCTCTTATGTTATGCATTACAACCCTCTTCCTTTTGTGTATATTTTGACTATGAGGGTGAGCCCAATTGCTTTTCTTGGGCCCCGCTAAGTTTTATGTTTAGAGGTGTTGTTGGATAACATATGTATTGATGCTATGAGCTTTGACTCTCTTGACTCTATGATGTTTTATGCTGTTAAAGATGTCCCCTAGCCCTGGTTATCACTATTTACAATCTTTTATTGATATTTTATTGCTTTCGTGACCAAGGATGTGTAATGATATGTTAAGAGGCTTTTTTGGGGTCCCTTTGAGTTCCCCATGTGCCGTGTCACGTCTAGACCCTAGGCTTGGGGCGTGACAAACTTGGTATCAGACACTAGGTTATTAGATCCTCGGAGTCTAACACACCGCATCGATTAGTATCTTTTTTGTGGTTGTGTTATGCGCCACAACTATGAGTAGGAGGCTATGAGATGTTTTATGATATGTTTCCCTTCTTCGTATTCTAAGTCGTGCTATAGAGTTGAAGTATGCATTTCCACCCTAACAGTTGTTCTTTTCCATGCTAGTTGATCATGCCTAACACAAGAGGAAGAAGAGCCTGCGCTCCAAAGGAATAGCCGGCTCATGGTGAGCTCCGGGATGCCCTAACCTTGCTAGCTAAAGTTATGGCCCATCAAGTTAATCAAAGGGCCCAAGCCCCTCATACTCTTACCCTGGGATCTAGAGTGAGAGACTTCATGAGGATGAATCCACTAGGGTTCTATGGGTCAAAGATGGATGAGTACCCACAGGAGTTTATTGACGAGATTTATAAGGTATTGGCCATCATGGTGTTAGATTAGAAGATAAGGCAGAGTTAGAAGCTTACTAGCTCAAGGAGGTAGCACAAATATGGTACAATCAATAGAAGGAGGAGAAGGGAGTCAACAATGTGGTGCTTTAGGATGAGTTCACGGTGGTTTTTCTTAATCGGTTCTTCCCTCTTGATCTTAGGGAAGCAAAATTAATGGAGTTCATGAATTTGAGTCAAGGGTCTATGAGTGTGTGGGAGCATGCCCTTAAGTTCAATCAACTCTCTAAATATGCTCTCCACTTGGTTGCCGACCCAAGGGCTAGAATGAACAAGTTCGTGATGGGTGTCTCTGATTTGGTGAGTGAAGAATGGTAGTTTGCTATGTTGATTAACAATATGAATTTGTCCCGCCTTATGACCTATGTTAAACAACTTAAGGAGGAGAAGCTTAGGAATAAGAGGAGTTAAGAGTCCAAGAGGGCTCGGTTTGAGGATGACCAGTTCCAATAAGGTATCGAGTTTCAAGATTAAGGGTCTTCTAGTGCTCCAAACAAGAGGCTTACTTGGAAAGGAATGGATAAACCAAGG
This sequence comes from Solanum clarkiae, assembly GCA_011800125.2. Lineage (NCBI taxonomy): Eukaryota > Viridiplantae > Streptophyta > Magnoliopsida > Solanales > Solanaceae > Solanum > Solanum clarkiae. The sequence goes on along the minus strand of JAABOM020099574.1, from coordinate 2,901 downwards.
TTCCAAGGTGGCGATGGTGTTATGAGTTTACCAAAATGCCCAAAATGTGAAAAGAATCATCATGGCAAATGCTTAAAGAATTCAAGTGCGTGTTATGGGTATGGGAGAGTAGGCCACAAGCTTATTGATTGCCCTTACATCTGGAACAAGGGGAAGGAGGCCGTCCTCAAGGTCAAGGTGGTCATGTGAATCAAGAGGCCCAAGGTGGTTATATTGATCAAGGAGGTGCTCCAAGACATAATTGGTTCTATACTCTTCAAAGGAGGCAAAGGGTGGACGAGGCCCCCGATATTGCTACCGGTATGTTAAAGTTTCCTTTAACCTTGATGTGTGTGCATGGGAAGGTTCGGGTCTCTCTATTTCCTTTATTATTCCTTTTGTTGCTAGTGGGCTTCATGTGTGATCCAAATTGGTATGTGGACTTTTTGGTGTCTATCCCATTAGTGAGTCTATTGTTGTTAGAAAAGTATATGAAAATCGTTTCGTGGTGATGTTGCACTTATGTCTTTATTTATGGTTTTGTTGGGTTAGATGTGGTGCATTTTGATATTATTCTTGGAATGCATGGGTTACATGCATATTGCATCTCCATTGATTATAGAACCCATAAGGTCAAATTCCAATTCCCTATTAAACTCGTCTTTGAGTGGTAGTGAAGGGGTAAGTCCATTTCTTGTCTTAAGGTACAATTGGTCTCTAAGGGTTGCCTTTATCATGTTGTAAGACTTGAGGGTGTTGAACTTAAGTTAGCTCTATTAGGTCGATTCCGGTGGTCAATGTGTCCTTGATGTCCTTTCTGATATTCTGAATTTGGGGTGGTGTCACTAGGTTTGACTTATGCACCAGTTGTGACTATAGGTCTCATGAATAGGGTATTTAATTCTACCTTGTTATATTGTGGTGGTTCTTGGTAATGATGTGTCGGGTTGTTTCCAGAAGTGAGGAAGTGGTTATGAATCATTTGAGGGTGATGTTGTGAATTTAGAAGGAGGTGAAGTTGGGTGAAGTGAGAAAGGTGGTGTAGTGGCTTTGATGGTTCCAAATCTTCTTAGTTGAAGAGGCCCAGTTAAGTAAGATCTTGACCCCTCCTTGCTAGAGTTGAAGACCTAGGTGAGAGATAGTGAAGTGGAGGTTTCTCCCAAGAGGGAGACGGTGTCTTTAGATATTACAGTAGGCTATAGGTGTTTGTTTGATGGTTTAGTTCTCTTGGAAGTCCCATCCTTGAAGGGTGTGGTTCGGATGGAAAGGAAGGAAATTAAGCCTATGGTTTGTGGGTTCTTATAGAGTGTTGAAGAAGCTTGGTAATGTTGCATGCGAATGGCAATTTGCCTATGGGTATGGGTATGGTTCGTCTGGTTTTTCATGCTTCTAGGTTGAAGGGGATGGTTGGTGACTCTAGTGCTATAGAACTCTTTGAGGTTATGGGTATTGTGGAGGATAAGTTGGCTTACTAGAAAGGTCTCGGTGGGAATATTGGATGAATGGGTGGAAAAGTTGATTAATAAGGGTGTAGTGTTCGTCAAGGCCCTTTAGAAGAATCTTCAAGTCAGTAGCATCTCTTGAGGAGCCGGAGCGGGTATGGAGAAGCAATATCCATATCTCTTTCATTCTATTCAAGCATATGATAACCTGTCAGGTCCTTTTATGATTCCAAGTCTTATACTCCATCCCCATGTCACTTGTATGCATTCCTGTTTATCTTAACAAGTTCATGATGATTTTGGGACTCGTGTTAAGATTTTGAAAATGGTATTTTAAATGTGTTGTTGCATTCTTGTTAGGGTTGATTTTTTCATGATTACTCTTCTTATGTACGTTTCTTTGATATTCGGGGATTAATGTTACCAAGGGGGAAAATTGAAACGACCCCAAAAAAAAGTGCTCGAAAAAGTGTCTTGGAAGTGTTCAGAATCATAATTTCCATATATCTCAAAATTCATGCGCAATATCGAAAATTCGACATCATATTCTTGATCAAGGGGCCAAATTGAGTGGGGAATGGGTCTAATCCCAATTTAATAGCAAATAATTAGCAATTTTAATTTTCGTAATTTCCCTTATCCGGAATCGATCTGCGATAGTGCTGCGGCATCAAGCTGTCACAGATATGTGTTAATTTTTCCACCGCGATAGGGGACCTGGGTATTTTGTTGCCAGTGATTTTTATCTAGGTCCAAGGTTTTTGCATCTTGGGCGTAAGTGTTCCCATGCGTGAAACTACCTATACTTAGCCTTATTTCACCCTCATATCATTCAAGACATTCCCAAATACTCTCTCAAACACTTAGACAATATTTCATCTCTAAATTTCAAATCACAAAACTCATCTGGATCTTAAGGTTCTCAGTTAAGTTTCAAGTCTCCGTTTCCAATCTTCTTTAAGGATTCTCCAAAGTCAAGTGTGTGGGTTTCTTTCATGGGTTCCTTTCACCCATGATACCCAAGATCTCTTTTACCTAAAATTGCATGATTTAAAGTTGATCTACTCATGGGTGTTACCTATTATGAATTTCACTGCGCATTATGTCGGCATTTTATGAAATTATTGTTGTTTTAGCATGTTTTGTGCTATGAATCTAAGATCTATTATGATATTTGATGAAGAGTGATGATGTACACTTCTTGAGGGTGTTACCAAGTATCCATTGATGTTTTTACATTGAATTTTCTAGTATGATTTCACTCTTGAATTGCATTGTTTGACGCTAGCACTACACACTCGCCAAGTGTTTGATAAAATGTCTGTATTAGAGTTCTTGAGGAATTGAAGGTGTAATGCATGTCTTATGAGTTGAATCACTATATGATGATGAAATGATGATAGAAAGGAATGTATGTACATAATGATGAATAGTGTGTATATATATATATATATATATATATATATATATATATATATAT
>JAABOM020099565.1:0-26719 GCA_011800125.2 Solanum clarkiae | reverse complement strand
TTCATTTAATTGGTGCAAGTGGAAGAAGAGAAGTACATATACATGTATTGATCTTGTACAAAGCATCACAAGTTGTTTCACTTAGAAAAAAATTGAAGAATAAGCATTGCTACAGTAAAATCCCTCTCGGGTTACTGTAGCAGTAGCCAAAATAATCATATTTTTTTGTGTTTTTGATTATTTGATGCTTCAAGATCGATATCTTGAATCCCCTAAGTATTGTAGTAGCTTTGGTTTGGTGGAAAAACGTTTAGAAATCCGTCGGCGAAGATTGAAGTTGTGAATGAATTGGAATAGTATGTCCCATTCTAACTTCTATTTTATTAGTTAGAGCCATGGGGGTGTTGGAGAGGCTATAAATAACTTGTAAACCACAAGAAAAAGGTTGGTTGTAGGTTATATAAGGTAATTGATCATAGGAGTCGAATTGGGCGAAATGGGAGCGTTTTATCGCTCGTTTGGTTTTAGTGGGTTATATTCCGTTCACGTGGCTTACAATTGATCCTATAAGGGAATTATAAGATATGGAACTCATGTAAGTATGTAAGTAATGGGTGGAGTGGATTGGAGACTCTTTTAAGAAGTTTTGTCGCGTTTTAGCGTTAGACGTCTCCGTGGGGCATTAGAGTGTTCCGTTGGGGTTATTGAAGTGTAATGGTTCTAGGGAGCATGTTGATATGTTATAAACCATTGGTAAAATCAGATTTTTCAAATTATTTAGGAATTGTAAAAATGCGACGTTTGACATCGCTAAGTTCCGATTGACGTTTAAATAGCGTAAATGGATCGAGGGGGGTATAAGAGTACGGAAATATGCTAAGTGGGCAATAATGAATGGCTGCCCTGTTTAGTATCCTTGAGCATCACCTTCGTTATAAAATAGTTAACGTCGCATGGTCATTTGGGAGCATCTTTGAAGATTGTGAATGCTTGTAGGGGTCATCGAACGTATTTTGTTTATGTTTGTTTTGTAGATACTACGCAGCCGGAAGAATAATTGGGTTGCTCAGCGTTGGAATCAAATTGGAATAAAACGAAGGTATGTAAAACTTTCTTACCCTTGTGACATGACCTAGTATGTAAAGATTCATAGTACAAACCGTTCACTAGGTTTGTGATGATGCTACCCCATCACCCTGGAGGATAGTACAAACCTTTCACCACATTGATGAGTAAAAACCCCCATCTAGGTTATTCGGGTTCTTAGTACCCCCGGATTGGCATGGTCTAATGCGATATTTTATATAGAATTTATCATATACATAAGCCCATTTAATCATCTTATAGGCAATCATATCGTATCTCATACTTCGGACCTTCAATTCCATAAGAAACCATAACCAGACATTTTATCAAACATTTAGAGGATGTGTAATGCTAGTGTAAAATCATGAAATATAAAGATGAAATCATGCAAGAAACTTCTTTTTAAAACTACTAATCAACATCTTGCAACACCCACAACCAATATACATCAAAACTCCTCATCAAATCTTCCAAACGATCCAACACTTATAGCTCAAAACGTAGCAAAATAGTCACAACTTTACATAGCTTTAACATAGTGTGCAGTGAATTTCATAATATGCAAGACTCATTTGTAAGTCAACTTCAAATCATAGAATTAGAGTGAAAGGAGATAAGGGCACCATGGGAGGAAGAACCCAATGATTAAAACCCACATACCTTAGCTTTGGAGATGAGCTTAGAAAAGATTGGGAGAGAACCTTGATGAAATCCTTAGAATTGGTCTTGAGTTTTTGGACTCAAATTTAGGGTGAAATATGAGTCTAGATATTTGAGAGGATATTGGGGAATGTTAAGGATAATATGAGGGTGACATAAGGCTAAGTATAGGTATTTTCAAGTATGGGAACCCTTAGGCCCATGACTTGAATGTCTTCGATCGAAGTACAATAAAACAGGATAAAAATAACATTGCTCCGCGTCGCTTCTGCGACACAGATTACTCACTGGAATTTGCATTTTTGCACATACAAATTCTATGAAAACAGACATAAATTCTTTATTCAAAAGCATAATAAGGTGTAACCAAGTGCACTGGAAAGCTAATTCAAAGAGATTTAATTTGGTAGGTCATGAGCCACTCATCTCCTTTTGTGCTAAGAGATATGCCCCTTTAATATTGACACTCCTAAATCGCGTTTTTGAGATTTTTGGATTTTGATATGGTTGCTCTAAAATTCATATTAGACCCATTTCCCACTTAATTTTACCCCATGAGAAAGTGTATGAAGTCAGATTTTCAAAATAATGAATGAATGTTTAGATATATTGAAATTACGATTCTGGGCACTTCCAAGACACATTTTCGGGCACTTTTTGGGGTCGTTTCAATATATCCCCCTTAGGAACATTCGTCAAATAATTTAAAAGAAACATACTAGACAAGGGTGATTATAAACAAATCATCCCCAACAATAATGCAACATTAAATTTAAAACATTATTTTCAAAATCTCAACATAAGTGTAAAATCGTTATAAACTCGCCAACTTAAACGTGAATGCATATGAATGTCATAGGGGCTGAAGCATAGGACTTGGAATCACATGAAGGACTTAGTCGCCACCTTAGGCTTGATTAGAATGAATGAGGTACGAATATCAGTCCCGTAAGACTGTTTCAGCTTCCTTGGAAACACCCTTGACTTGATGGTCCTTTCAAGAGAGATTTAATGAACAGCACATCCTCATTAATCTATGTCTCCACTCATCCGTCCAACACCTCTATTGGGACCTTCCTCTAAGCCAAGTTGTCCGCCACATCACCCACAATCTCAAAGAATGTTATAGCACTAGAGTCACTAACATGTCCCATCAACCTCGAAGTATGAAGAACCGGACTGACCAAACCCTATCCATAGGCAATCCCCAAACTTATACAACCTTACCAACTTCTCTCTTCATCCTATTAGGACTCATAAACATAACTCATTTGTCAATCTTAACCATACCTATTCCACTTGTCTCCATGAACTACCATCTCCCCTTTGGAATACTACCTCCACTTTACCATCTTTCCATACAAAACTTCCAACTCTAATAAGGTGGAGTCAAGGCCTTGCTTAATCTTGACCTCTTAACGAAAGAAGATTTAGACCATCAAGAATACTACACAACCATGCTCGACATCCTTCAACCTAACTTCCAATCTAACCAATCAATGGACACTATTAGTCTCCTCCTTGCCACCATCAACAACACATGCTAGGATACCTAGAGTACCCACCGCAGCATTAGCGTTACCAAGGAACGATAATGCACACTCGTTTTATAATCCTTAAAGAATTCTAACCGCCTTCTTGCTATCCACAATGCACACCTATCATATTTAGCAAACAATCTCTCATCCTCCAAGACTTACATCATTACCCCAAATGATTCACAAGCTCAAAAGAAATAAATACCTCATCACTAGAGACCACCACAAACATATCACAGTAGGATTTAAGACCCTATTCAAGAAACCCACAAACACTACCAGTGCATAAACCAACCAAACAACTCCACCAATATTAAAAATGATCATTCCTAGTTAAAAAGTGCATTTAGGGATATCACCTACCCTCATCCTCGCTTGACAACAAAACTCGAACCTCAAATCAACCTTAGAGAAGTGGCTAACCCATTGTAATTGACCAAATGGATCTACCATCCTTAATCGTCACATGAAAACCTTACGGGTTCTGCACTCATCGAAAACATGCTATGAAAGTAGCCAAAACTACCCTAAAACCTCCAACCCATCAAACTAAGTCCAACCAAGATCACAGGACAAGACTCTATGCAACGATAACATAGGGCAAGCCTTATAGATCTCTTCCAGCTGCCATAGGCTCATGCAACAATCCGAGACACACACATGAATCCTATTAACAAAAGGAATCACACAAGTGATAGCAACTCCCCAGACCTATCAAATCATCCTAATCAAAATGTCGGTCACAACATTACCTTACTTAATGTCAACTAAGTCACAAGAGAGGCAATAGAAGATAACTTATTCACAACCTCCAGTAACAACCCATTAAGTCCAAGAAGCTCCTAATACCCAAGGTAGTCAAGGTCTAGTCTAATAGCTAAGAACCTTCGTCTTACTAGGGTCCACCTTAATGTTATCACCCGCACCGCATGACCTAGGAAGGTAAGCTCTTACAACCAAAATTCTGGTTTCTCCTATCTAGCATATAACCTTCTTCCAAAACATTGTAGTACTACCCTCAAATGACTCACATGCACTACCTTATTAGGGAAATGAACCATTATATAATCACCAAAACCACCATAATCCTATTAGAGTAGGGACTAAAGATCTTAACCACCTATGTTGTCTTGTTCTTAGTCCTCCATGATTGGGCATGGTCTAATGCAATACTTTATTTAGAATTTATCATATACATAAGATCATTTCATCATCATATAGCCAATCATATCATATCTCATACTATGGACCTTTAATTCCTTAAGAAATCATAACTGGACATTTCATTAAACACTTAGGGAGTGTGCAACGCTAGTATAAAATCATGAAATATAGAGATGAAATCATGCGGGGAAATCCTTTGTAAAATCATCAATCAATACCTTGCAATACTCTCAAGCAATATACATCAAAATCCCTTATCAAATATTACAATAGGTCCAAGACTTATAGCTGAAAATATAGCAAAATAGTTACAACTTTACATAGTTTTAACATAGTGTGCAGTGAATTTCAGAATATGTAAGACCCATTTGTAAATCAACTTTAAGTCATATAATTTGAGTGAAAGGAGATTAGGGCACCATGGGTGGAATAACCCAAAGATTGAAACCCACATACCTTAGCTTTGGAGATGAGCTTGGTGAAGATTGGAGATGGAGACTTGAAGCTTGAAGGAGAACCTTCATGAAATCCTTAAGATTGGTCTTGAGTTTTGGGACTTGAATTTAGGGTAAAATATGAGTCTGAGTATTTGAGAGGATATTGGGAAATGTTATGAATGATATGAGGGTGAAATAAAGCTAAGTATAGGAATTTTAAAGTATAGAAACCCTTAGACCCAAGACTTGAAAGTCTTGGAACGAAATCCAAAAAAATAGGACAAAAATAACACTGCTCTGTGTCGCTTGCAATGCAGATTACTTAGTGGAATTTGGATTTCTGCACATATGACTTCTACAAAAATAGGCATAAATTCTTCATCCGAAGTCAGAATGAGGTGAAAAATGGTTGTTGGAAAGCTAATTCAAGGATCATTAATTTGGTATGTCATGGGCCATCCAATTATTTGTGTATTAAAAGATATGCCCCTTTAAAGTTGACCCTCCGAAATTGCATTTTTGCGATTTTTGGATTTTGATACAGTTGCTGAAAAATTAGGGTTAGATCCATTTCCCACTCAATTTTTCCCCTTCAACAAGAATATGAAGTTAGATTTTTGAAATGAAAAATGGATTTTTAGATATATGGAAATTACAATTCTGGCTACTTTTGAGACATATTTTCAGGCACTTTTTGGGGTCGTTTCAAGAAAGGTTGGGCATCATGAGTGAAAGGAACACATGAAAGAAACCCACATGCCTTTATTTTGGAGATGAAATTGATAAAGACAGCTGACGGAGACTTGATGATTAAAGGAGAACCTTAAGATCCGAATGAGGGTTTTGTCACTTGAATCTTAAGAGAATTATCAGATTAAGTATTTGAGTGAATATTGGGGAATGTCTGGGATTATATTACCAGAGCTTTCACAAGAGATCCAACAATGTATTGCCATTATGACCGAATGCCTTGTTCAAAAGTTAGAGGACCCCAGTGCATTCACCATTCCTTGTACCATTGGTGATGTCGAATTCGTAAAAGCATTGTGTGAATTAGGAGTGAGTATTAATCTAATGCCTCTTGTCGTATTCAAAAAGTTTGGCCATGGCACTCCTACTCTAACAAAAATGTGGTTGATCATGGTAGATCATACCATAAAAAAGCCAAAAGGAATACTTCTTAATGTAATTGTAAAGGTTGATAAATTTATTTCTCCCGCAGACTTTGTGATCCTTGATTGTGAGGTTGATTTCGTGGTGCCTATTATTTTAGGAAGACCATATCTGGCCACTAGGAGAGCCATGGTAGATATGCATTTGGGTCAGCTTCAGTTCATGGTCAATGATGCAGAGGTCGTGTTTGACATCCACTAATCAATGAAACGTCCGAATTAGTTTAAAAGTGAAGTTTGGGCCCTTTAAGATTTTTAATGATAGATGATGACAAAATCGAGCCACGACGTTAAACAAGGCACTTCTTGGGATGCAACCCAAGTTCTTTCATATTTTTGGTTTGTTTTAAGTTTATTTTGGATATTTGAATTGTTACATAGTAGTTTGATGCTCGTTTTGATGTGTTAAGACATTGTATCAGTTGTAATATTTGATTTATTGCTTCCACGACCAAGGATGTATAATGATGTTTTATGAGGCTTGCTTAGGGTTCCTTTGGGTTCCCCTTGTGTCATTTCATGTCTAGGCCCTAGGTTTAAATTGTGACAAACTAGATATTAGAGCACTAGGTTGATAGATCCTTAGAGTCCAACGCAACGCATCGATTAGAGTCCTATTCATGGTTGTGTAGCTTTCCATGACTATAAATAGGAGGCTATGAGACGTTTTATGAAATGTTTCCCTTCTTCATGTTCTAGGTTGTGCTATAGAGTTGTAGTAAGTTTTTCACCCCTAACAATTGTTCTTTGCTATGTTAGATCATGCAAAACACTAGATGAAGATGGGCCCAAACTCCAGAGGAGTATCCTACCAACGGTGAGCTCTGAGATGCCCTTACTATGCTTTCCCAAGTGGTTGTCAACCAAGTCCAACAAGGGGCCTAAGCCCCTCATCCTACTACCCTAGGAGCTACGGTAAGAGACTTCATGAGGATGAATCCTCCGGCTTTTCATAGGTCAAAGGTAGATGAAGATCCACAAGAGTTTATTGATGAGGTATACAAAATCTTGAATATCATGGGTGTTGGGCCGAAAGAAAAAACCGAAGTTGGTGGCATACCAACTCAAAGGGGTAGCCCAAATTTTATGAGCAATAGAAGGGTGAGAAGGGTCTTTGTAACGTGTTACTTTGGGAGGAGTTCAAATTGGCCTTCCTTAATTGGCTTTTCCCTCTTGATCTTAGAGAGGCAAAATTGGTAGAGTTTGTGAACTTGAAACAAGGTGCTATGACTATGATGGAGTATGTCATCATGTTTAATCAAATTTCAAGGTATGGTCGTCAATTGGTAGCCGATCCTAGATCTAGGATGAACAAATTTGTGATGGGGGTCTCCGACTTTGTATGTGAAGAATGTCAGTCCGCCACGCTAATTAGTGACATGGACTTGTCTTAGTTCATAACCTATGCCGACCAAATAGAGGAGGAGTAATTGAGGAAGATTAGGGGACGTGAGGCCAAGAGGGCCCATTTTGAGAGTAAATTCCAAAAGGGTGCTAAATTTCGTCAAGGCCAAGGGCCTCCTCACACTACTAATAGGAGGCTTTCCAATGACTTCCCAAGGCCTCAAGGTGTTGGTGGGATGGCTCCTATTGATGTGTGTCCTAGATGTGGGGAGGGTTATAATGGCTCATGTGTCAAGGGTTTTAACGCTTACCATGAATGTGGGGAGCTTAGTCACAAGAAGGTAGATAGTCCAAGAAACCGTGGCAAGGTCTGAGGTGCTAATGCAGTGCCTCTGGGGAGAGGTGGTCCTCAAGGTAGTGTGCCAAGGAATAATCGATTTTATGATATACATGGGAGGCAAGGGTTGGTGAGGTCCCCGATGTTACTACCGGTATGTCGAAAATCTTTGACTTTGATATGCATGCTTTGATTGATCTGGGTGACACTCTTTCCTTTTGTTACCCCTCTTTTATTTCTAAAAAGTTCCATGTTGTCCACAAGTTGTTGGATGAGTCATATGAAATGTCTACTCCTATTGGCACCTCTAATGCTACTAGGATAGTTTATAGGAGTTGTCCTATTTTCTTTGCATAAGTTTTTGCCTTGTGATCTTGTTGAATTAGACATTGTAGATTTTGATATCATACTTGGGATGGATTGGTTGCATGCCTACTATGCGTCTTTTGATTGTAGAACCCTTAAGGTCAAGTTTCAATTTCCTAATGAACCCATCCTCGAGATGGAAAATCAACATTTGGTGGTCAAGGGTAGATTCATTTCATGCATTAAAGCCCATAAGTTAATTTCTAGGGGGTTTTTGTATCATCTTGTGAGGGTTAAAGATGTGGATTCCAAAGTCCCTTCCATTGAGTCGGTCCCCATTGTAAATGAGTTTCTTGACGTCTTCCCAAATGACCTTCCTGATGTTCCTCCCGAGAGTGAGATAGATTCTAGCATAAATCTCTCTCCAGACACACAACCTATCTCCATGCCTCCTTACCATATGGCTCCGGCTGAGTAGAAGGAGTTAAAAGAGCAATTGAATGATTTGTTGGAAAAGGGATTTGTAAGACCTAGTCAATCACCTTGGGGTGCTCCAGCGTTGTTTGTGAAAAAGAAGGATGAGTCACTTAGAGTGTGCATTGATTACCAACAACTCAATAAGGTCACTATAAGAATAGATATCCTCTTTCAAGAATTGATGACTTGTTTGACCAATTGCAAGGGGCTAGCTTCTTCTCTAACATTGATCTTCAGTCCAAGTACTATCAACTGAGAGTAAGGGAGAGTGATATTCTCAAGAAGGCCTTCCTGACTTGATATGGGCATTAAGAGTTTGTTGTGATGTCGTTTGGGTTGACTAATACGCGACCATCTTCATGGAGCTAATGAATAGGGTCTTCAAACCTTACCTTGATTCCTTTGTTGTGGTCTTCATTGATGATATTTTGCTCTACTCACATAGTAGCGATGGGCATATGGGTCATTTGAGGCTTGTGTTGCAAAGGTTGAGGGAGGAGAGATTGTATGCTAAGTACGATAAGTGTGAATTTTGGTTGAAGGAGGTTGCATTCTTTGGTCTTGTTGTGTCGGGCGATGGTACAAAGGTGGATCCTAAGAAGACCGATATGATTTGGAATTGTCCTACGCCATTGACCCCGTCAGATATTAGGAGCTTCTTAGGTCTTGCGGGTTACTATAGAAGATTTGTGAATGTTTTCTCCTCCATTGCTTCCCCTATAACCTAATTGACTCATAAGAAGGTTAACTTTGAGTGGACCGATGAATATGAGAGGAGCTTCCAAACATTGAAGGATGGGCTTGTGTCTGCTCCTATATTGTCACTACCAGATGGACTTAAGGGTTTCGTTGTGTATTATGATGCATCTAGAGTTGGTTTGGGTTGTGTGCTAATGCAAAATGGTAAGGCCATAGCTTATGCTTCTAGACAACTAAAGGTACATGAAAGGAATCACCCTACCCATGATCTAGAGTTAAGCGTTGTTGTGTTTGCGTTAAAGATTTGGCATCATTATTTGTATAGGGCACATGTAGATGTCTTCACTGATCATAAGAGCCTCCAATATGTCTTCACTCAAAAATATCTTAATTCTTGGCTAGAACTTATCAAGGATTATGACATGAGTGTACTTTATAATGCGGGAAGGGAAAATGTGATGGTATATGCTTTTAGTTCGGTGTCTATGGGTCGCCTAGCTCATGTAGATAGTGGTGACAGGGAGATGGCTAGGGAGGTGCATAGATTGGCTAGATTGGGGATTAGGTTGGAAGAGGTTGGTGATGACGGTGTTGTGGTTATTGTTAGGTCCATGTTTTCTATGGTTGATGAGGTGATAGGAAAGTAAGATCTTGACTCCTCCTTCCTTAAATTGAAGGCCTTGGTGAAAGAGAGCAAAGTGGAGGCTTTCTCCCAAGGGGGATATGGTGCACTTAGGCACCAAGGTAGCTTGTGTGTTCCTTGTGTTGCTTATTTGAGGGAGAAGATACTTGATGAGGCCCATAATTCTTCTTATTCCATTCACCTCGGTTCCACCAAAATGTATAGAGACTTGAAGGATGTGTATTGCAGGGGAGGCATGAAGAAGGACATTGATAAATTTTTTTCCGGTTGCCATAGTTGTCAATAAGTCAAAGCCAAACATCAAAGGCCTGGTGGCCTAACCCAAGACATAGAGATTCATTCTTGGAAGTGGAAGGTGATTAATATGGATTTTGTGATTGGGTTACCCAAGACTAGAAAAGGTTTTGATTCCATTTGGGTGGTGGTTGATAGGATGATGAAATCGGCTCACTTTTTACCGATTAAGACTACATATGGGGCTAAAGAGTATGCAAGGTTGTATATCCATGAGTTAGTGAGGTTGTATGGGGTTCCTTTATCCATCATATCGAATCGCGATGCACAATTTACTTCACACTTTTAGAGGTCTTTTCAAAGGGGTCTTGGTACAAAGGGTCACCCTAGCCTTTACCCCTAAACGGATGGCCTAGCCGAAAGAACCATTCAAACCCTTAAAAATATGCTTAGGGTATGTGTATTGGAGTTGAGGGGTAGTTGGGATGTCCATCTTCCTTTGATTGAATTCACATACAATAATAGCTATCACTCTAGTATCTGTATGGATCCGTTTGAGGCTCTACATGGGAAACATTGTAGATCACCAGTAAGTTGTTTGAGGTTTGAGAGGTGGCTTTATTGGGACCAGATCTGGTTATGGATGCTTTGAGTAGGTTATGATGATTTGGGAAAGGTTGAGGACAGCCCAAAGTCGTCAAAAATCGTATGTCGATGTATGAAGGAAAGACCTAGAATTCCAAGTAGGTGATTGGGTCTATTTAAAGGTTTCTCTTAATAAAAGTTTTGGTCTTCTTTGGTAAGAAGGGGAAGTTGATTCCAAGGTATGTTGGTCCTTATGAGGTGATAGATAGGGTTAGAAGGTAGCTTATGAGTTGAAGTTGCCAGGAGATATGAATTTGGTTCACCCGGTGTTCCATGTCTCTATGTTGAGAAAATGTGTTGGTTATCCTATTGCCATTATGACTCTCGATGTTTTGGGTGTTGTTAAGGATAGCTTCACTCATGAGGAGGTTTCGATTCATGTCTAGGATAGGTAAGCAAAGAAATTGAGGAACAAAGAGGTGGCATCCGTTAAGGTCCTTTAGAGGAACTAACAAGTTGAAAGTGCTACATAGGAGGCCAAAGCAGACATGCAAAAGCGTTATCCTCATCTTTTTCACTCAACTCAAGCCTAAGGTACTAATGTTAAGTCCCCTATGCACTTTCAATTCTTATGTTTCATCCTCTATTCATACGCATTCTTGTTTTGGTTGGACAGTTTATGATGATTTTACACTTACGTTGAGAATTTGAAAATGGTATGTTACATGTTAGTTGCATTGTTGTTAGGGCTGATTTATTGATGATTACTCTTTTCTTGTACATCTCTTTTACATTCAGGGACGAATGTTCCCAAGGGGGAGATATTATAACGACCCCAAAAAGTACCCAAAAACGTGCCTCAGAATGCCCGAAATTTTAATTTTTCATCAATCTCAAAATTTATTTTTTGTTTCGAAAATTCGACTTCGGATTCTTGTTCAAGAGGTCCAAATTAGATGGAAAAGGTTCTAATCCCGATTTAGGAGCAAAGATTTAGCAATTACTAAATTCCAAAGTGCAACTACCATTCATGCAAACTTTTTCTCAAATAATATTTGGGTATAACGAAATGATATATGTTTAGTAAACCTAGTTGATGATGATCAACAAATATGTAAAAATACATAGAATATATAGTTATGTAAAAATACATAGAACATATAGTTACAAGAAAACCTTCAAAGAAACATACATGAAGACTCAATACTTTCACAATTTGTTATTACCAAGTTTAAGAGACTATATAACCAGGGTTTATGTGGAAATGGATGCATTTCATGCATTCAAGAAGTTAACTCATGAGAACTATCAATTATATAATAGCATGTGAGAATATTCTAGCATTTTAGAAAAAAAATCTCAAGAAAGCATTCGTGGAGGCTAAATCTTCATAATTCAATTAATCTGGATTATTGGGCGCATGGAAAAACTCTTTTCATATTTTAGATAGTCTTACATACCTGGAAGAGAAAAATCTCTTGAAGAAGCCTTTCGTTTGCACTTGAGTGTGAAGAACTCTAGTTTCTTCTTTGGGCGAACTTCGAACGTAATTTCAATGATTTCAGGGGTTTATGCATTTATAGGAGGTTGTTAGGCTATAGGATAGGATTAGGGAAGTTAATTAAGGGTAAAAGATCAAAAATATCCTTTTGATAAAGTCAAATAATTATCAAAAATGTTTTTTTTTTAAAAAAAAACTTTTGATGAGTTTCATCAGCAGCAGTCTAGTGGTCCTGTTGCCGAACCATTAGGCATACGCTGAATGGGGACCTCAGGTCACCTTTTTACCTATTCTGTATGCTTTCTTTGGAAAATTTAGAGACCAATGTCAGTGCATCGCCAAATGATTCGATGAGTCATCGAATTTCTAGTTTCAATAGGCTTCAATAAAATGGTCATAACATTTTACTCCGAACTCCAATTAAGGTGAAATCGAATGTGTTGGAAAGATAATTCAAATATATTTGATTTGATTTATTATAGGTCACCTAACTAATTACATTATGGGAGATATGGCCATTTGAAGTTGTCTCTTTCATGAACTCATATCGAAACATAGTAGATGGACATGTTTTGAATTTATCATTGCTTTGGCTGTCGCTAATGACCTCAAATCACATACATCACCCTTCAAATACTTAGGAAAGGACCTTACCATACATTCACAACCTTGAACTTGTTGGATCACCCAATTTCATAGAATTTCATATCCGAAGTTAATAGGTAAGGAACGTTCTAACTCAGCTTTGTGCTGAAGGATTTTTGTGTCCTTTATTCATCTCAAATCTACTATACCACTGTATAATAAACTTTAATACCTATATTGTAACACCTGATAAAATTACTAAAATACCCCAAGAGGATAGATGTGTGGGTAATGTATCTTCTCATGCTCGGATGAAAAATTCGTGACCAGATATACGATCAACATGAAAAATTGAGTGGAAACGTGGTCTCGGTTGATTATCTGAGCAACCAAAGAAAACATAATTTTTTGGTCTGAAGATGAAAAATATGTATGTGTGCAACATAGCCGCGTGGTGCCTCTATAATGGACCCAGACTTACTTTTTCTCAACTTTTTGATGGGTTAGGAAAAACTAATTTGGAAAATTTTTGGAAAAAAAAATACACATAGGCACAACAGGTCCATGTTGCGGACCCGCTATTCCAAACTAGAAAATTTTTCTTAAATTCATGAAAGGCATTCTAGACATTCCCCAACCCCTTATAATCTCAAAACGCAATTAAAATAGGTCAAGTTGAGTGTAAAAAGGGTTTGAAACCCCATTCTATGTTCTTTCTAAGTCAATAAAGAAGACTAGGGCTTTAGAGAAGAGAAGAAGAGCGTGAGATTGAAGACCTTAAGGAATAATTCTTAAAGGTTGATTATTAAAGCTTCACACCAGGTATGTAAGGCAAAACAAAAGCATGGGATTATTCTCCTATGTGCCTCATAGATCATCATAGATGTGTTGTGAGTCCATGAGTCCCCATACATCATTCCCGAATGGTTTCTTGAATATTTTCTTGAAGATTATTTTAATTACATGTATTTTCATATGTTGATGATCATTATAAACTCGCTTTCTTGAATTGAATACTTTTTATTACATAATGTATAACCCTACATGTTAACGTTTGAGAAGCATTTCGGAATGAATCTAGGGATTGAGTCTAGAGGTTTGATTTGAGAATGTCGATTTTGATTGTGATATGAGAATGATCATGAGTTGATAGAACATGATAGTTCTATGACTATCCATAAATGATCTCTAATGATTTGTCCATATGATTGTTCCTTAATGAATTTCCTAAGGCTTGGGCTACTGATTGAGATGTTGATTAATGAGATGATGAGAGTCTCTGTGAGACTGATTGAATGATGAGTGCCTCCACGAGGCTGATTGAGATGGTTCGATTGAGATGGATTATCTTATGAGCATTGACTGTAGGGAGGAGGATCGAGCTCCAAAATGGGTAAGAGTAAAACCAACTCCCACTCATTAACTACATAGTCAAGCATAGGTGAGGATTAGTTACACTACATTATATTGGGGTTCCTTCTTGATAGAAGTTCCTGAAACAATAGATGACTTATAGATTGTCTTCTCAATTTTGGATTTCCCATTATGGTTTCGATTCGCTCTCCACCTGGTAAGTACAGGATGGCCGTGGAAACAACAATGGATGTTGTACAATCACTGGCTCATAAGTGATTGTTTTTGGATAAGAAAAACTCCTAAAAAGTTCCCATATTGATTACTCTGGGTCGAGATGACATTACATGAGTTGAGTTGAGTTCCTTTAAGATGAATCTCATTTGATTTATCAGGTTTGATTTGGTCGATGGGTCATTTGTATACTCTTTAATCTTGCTTTAGATAGACAGTTGACGTTCTGATTGGTTATTATTCTTAGTTGATGTTATTTCCATATGATTCTATCTGTTTCTGTTTCATTAAGTTATTTTACATACCATACATTCCACATACTGATGCTACTCAGTGCTGCATCATTTCATGATGCAGATAACAATGTTAGGGATCATCAACAAGTGCGTCGTTGAGGATCTAGGATGTTCAGCTGATTGGTGAGGCTCCCTTACTTCGGAGGATTCATTATATTTATTTCATCTTACTTTAGAGTTAGGTTTGATTAGCTTTATTAGGATTTGAGGTAACCATGGGTCAATTATTGACATCGCTTGATAGATATAGAGGCTTCATAAACTAGACTTGAATGTATTGAGTTATTTGATTGAATGAATATGATAAGGTCAAGTGGTTCGCTGGGGACCTAGCAATAGTCTCTGGGTGTCGGTCATATCTAGGGTATCCTCCTGGGTTGTGAAATATATTCAAGGTTATATTAACTCCATATGATCCCATACACATAAGAGTAAAATTTGAATCTTAGTTTAGAAATTTTCAAGGTATTAGATTTTCTGTCCTAGAAAATTAGTAACACAAATAGAAAAGAGAAATTATATAAGGAAGATGCAATTAAAATACTTACAAAACACTAGCATGCATATGCTCCATGTATTGTATACACTAATTAATGACTCGTGAAACACAAGAAAAAGAGACAGACCCAAGGTGTTGCCATAATTACAATTGTCACGACCCAAGCCTAGGGCCTAGACGTGATCAGCGAATGGGGAACCTGAAGTAACCCCAAACAAGCCTCATAGTATATCATTACACATAAGACTTATGCAACCTTACTAACCTCCGTATTCATTCTATAAGGACTTAATTCCCTCTTTATCAGGGCAAACCACCCTTTTTATGAGTGAAACTTTCAAATAGCCCCAATCACAACTTTAAATTCAAGATCCTTTCTCCTCTCATCGATATAGAACTTTTGACGACTTTAGGTTGTCTTCAACCTTTCCCTAGTCATCCTAACCTTCTCAAAAGCCTCGATAAGTAGATCTAGTCCCAACATAGCAGCTTCTCTAACTTCAAATCACCCAACCGGTGATCTACAATGTCTACTATGAAGAGCCTCAAAAGGAGTCATACTGATGCTAGAATGATAACTACTGTTGTAGGCAAATTCAGTTAGTTGAAGATGATCATCCCAACATAAAGGTCCCTATTAATCTTTTCCCACTTCCAAGTAGGAACCTCTATTTCATGGGTTTGGCCACCCAGCCTTCGATGTTCGGCTTTGACTTGTTAACAACTATGGCAACCGGACACAAATTTTGCAATGTCTTTCTTCATGCCTCCCCACCAATACACATCCCTCAAATCTCCATACGTTTGGTAGAACCGGGGAGAATAGAATAAGAAGAATTATGGGAATCAACAAGGATACTTTCTCTCAAGACATAAACACAAGGCACACGCAACCTACTTTGGTACCTAAAGGCACCATCTCCCCCTTGGGAGAAAACCTCCACCTTGCCCTTTTTCACCAAGGCCTTCAATTCGAACAAGGAGGAATCGAGATCTTGCTTTGCTTTTCACTGCATCAAACATTCAAGACTTAGAAACATCAACACCACCACCACCAATATTACCAACCCCTTCCAAACTAACTCTCAATCTCGCCAACCGATGGGCCTCCCCAGTCACCTCATATTGCCACCATCAACATATGCTAGTCTATCCATAGGCACCTTACTTAGAGCATCGATCACCACCTTAGCCTTATTAGGAAAAATGATGCACACTCATTTCATGGTCCTCAAGGAGTTATAACCACCTTCTTGTTAGCTTTGAATCACACCTATCATATTTAACAAATTACAAGTCATCCCCCAAGACTTGCAATACTACCCCAAATGTTTCAAAACCTCAACATAATTCAATGCTCCACTACTAGAGGTCACCACAAACATGCCAAGGTAGGGTTTTAAGACGCTATTGATGAAACCTATAAACATAGTTGGTGCATAAGACAACCAAACAACTCCACCACTACTCAAATGCTCTTTCCTAGTCAGAAAAGACACTTAGGGATGTCACCTACCCTCCTCCTCACTTGGAGACAAATCCCGGACCAAAATCAATCTTAGAGAAGCATCAAGCCCATCATAGTTAACCAAATGGATCCTCAATCCTTAACCATCATATTACAACCTTACGGGCCCTACACTTATTGGAAGCATGATATGCAAGTAGCCAAACCACCCCAAAGCCTCCAATCCAAACCAATTTCTTGAAGCATCACCATACTCAACAACCCCCTTCTAATCCTCCCGGTAGAGCCAAGATAGGAGCGGACACTAGTTTAATCTTCAAAGTTTTAGAAACTCTATTCACACTCATCGGCTCATTCAAATGAGCCTTACTCGGGGTCAAATAAACCATATGAGAAGTAAATGATATAAGCCTACTCACAACCTCTGGTAATATCCCACTAAGCCCAAGAAGCTCCTAATTTACAATAGGTTTAATGGTCTAGGAAATTCTCTAATCAACTCCGTCTTACTAGGGTCTACCATAATACCATGACCCGGCATCATACGACCTAAGAAGGTAACCTCTTGCAACCAAGCTCCCATCCCTCCTCCTTAGCATACAACTTCCTCCCCTAAACCTTGTAATACTACACTCAAATGACTCACATGAACCCCCTTACTTCTGGGGGCAAATCAACCTATCATCACCGGAGCCATCATAAACATAGTAAGGGAGTGTCTAATATTAATGAAACTTATAGAAACAATCAATGCACTAACCAAACCAAAACATTACTTCCCCAAATCCAGAGTATCGGAAAGGACATTCAAGAGTTCGTCTACCACCCAAAATATTTCGAATAGAAATAACTTAGGTTCAACACCCCTAACTCTTGCAAGATGCTAAATGCAACCCTTATGGATCAACTATACCTTAAGACAAGAAACGAACATACCCCTTCACAACCACATTACACGCCCCCACTCAAGGACGGGTTTATTAGCGACTTGGAATCTAACTCCAGGGGCACTACAATCAAAGGAGACACAACATGCAAGCAACTAATCCATCCTAAGTATAACATCAAAATCCACCACATCAAATCCAAGAAGTCACAAGGCAAGACCTAATGCAATACAAAAATGGAACAATGCCTATGAACTTTCAAGCAACAATAGACTAAACCAAGGGGTAGACACCAAAGGTTCACAACAACTCAGGACACCCAAGAAGCCCACTAGCAAACAAAAGGAATAATAAAAGGAATAGTGGTACCCGGTCCCATCAATGTAGACACATAAAAGCCATAGGAAATTTCAACATACTGGTAGCACTATCGGGCGCCTCATCCTCTCCTTGAGCCTCTAGACCAAAATTACCACCTTTACCCTTGTCTTGAGCATAAGGGCAATCCGAAATTTTGTAACCCATCTCTCCACACCCAAGGCACGCACCTGTGTTCCTCCAACATGTACCACCATATTTCCTCCCACATTTTGGGCATGTAGGATGAATTACCCCATCATCGCCTCCTTTACTCTTATTGCGTCTATGCGGGCAATCTATTATCTTGTGACCCTCCCCTCTACAATCATAACAAGCATTGGTTTTCTTCAAGCACTGGCCATCATGGCAACTACCACATTTTGTACACGTAGCATAAAGTACCACACTACCACCACCTTATAGACTTTGGAACTTCCCTTTACCATGAGCCCTCTTATGCTCCTTACCTCTGCTCTTACCGTTTAAAGCCTCAGGAGCACTCGCTTGTTGATCAAAGTGAATTTTCATTTTTGTCGCTGCTTTGGCCAACCCCCAAAGAGCGTTAAAAACCTCTGTATTTGTCATATCACTGTCCGGAGTAGCTTGGGACATCTCATGTAATGTAATGGTTAGGGATTAGTAATAATCCCTAGGGACCTAACTCTATCGCACGATATAGATCATGAAGAAAGGAAATGTTTCCTAGAATGCCTCATAGCCAGCTATTCATAGTCGTGGCGGGCTTCACAACAATGAATAAGACTCTAATTGACGCAATGTGTTGGACTCCAAGGATCTAACAACCTAGTGCTCTTATACTATCTTTGTCAATACCTAAGCTTAGGGCCTAGACATGAGAGCGAATGGGGAACCTGAAGGAACATCAAATAAGCCTCATAGCATATCATTACACATTCTTGGTCGTGGAAGTAATAAAATAGCAACACAAAAGTAGAAGTAGGGAAAATCATGGCTAAGGGACATCATTCATATCATAACAAAAAGAGTCAAGAGAGAGTCAAAGCTCATAGCATAATACATATCGTGTCCAACAACACCTCTAAACTTAGATACTTAGAAGGGGCCAAGACAAGCAACAGGGCTCACCCTCATAATAATAGCAATAGGTAATCCAAACATACAAGACATAATCTAAACATAAGCTTGAGAGAAGGTAGATACAATCCCCGGACTTGAGGACTCACCATAAGTTAAATTGAACAATCCATCTATCTATTAGGAGAATTAATAGGAGCTCTGGTTTCTACATGTTGATATCACGTAGGCATAGAGTATGCGTTAGTACGTTTGAATGTACTAAATATGTGGGATGAAATGCAACAAGAGATAGGCATCATAGGCAAAATGCATAATCATAAGCAGTAGATAGCATACTAATAATATGACTTGTATGAATGATGCTTGAAGAAACATCATTCTTATATAGAATATAATATGGGTGTAAGGAGTGACCATTATAGTGCAATACAAGGCGTACGACCTCCTTGGAGAGGAGCATGAGGTACAAACCCCTTTATGAGATTGACGAAGTACAAACCCCCCAACAAGGTTAATGGAGTACAAGCCCCCCATCAAGGTTGATGGGTACCAACGCTCAATAAGGTTACCTGGGTCTACCACCCCCCGAGGTAGTAAATCAAGGTACCAACCCCTCAACGTGGTTACCTGGGCCTACAATCCCCTGAGCTAGACTTGGTCATCCCCAACACTATAGAAATAGTATCACATATATATACACACACCTTTCATCATCATATACATATATTCCTTTTCATTATTATTACATCATTACTTCATCATCATTTCATCATAATATAGTCAGTCAACTCATAATACATGCATTGGACCTTCAATTCCTCAAGAATCCATAAAAGAGAGTGTATAGTTCTAGTGTAAAATCATGCAATTCAAGAGTATTATCATGCTAGAAAATTTGATGTAAAACCATCAATAGATACTTGGTAATACCCTAAATCAATATACATCAAATCTCTTCATCAAATCTTACAATAGATCTTAGATTCATAGCTCAAAACATAGTAAAACAGTCACAATTTCATAAATTCCAACATAGTATGCAGTGATTTTCATAATAAATAATACCCATAAGTCAATCAACTCTAAGTCGTGCAGAAAAGGAAGTTTGAGCATCATAGGTGAAAGGAACCCATGATAGAAACCCACATACCTTAGCTTTTCGAGAATCCTTGAAGAAGACTAGAGATGGAGACTTGAAGCTTGAGAGGAAATCCTTAGATCCGGATGAGTTTTGAGACTTCAATTTAGGAGATGAAATATTGTCTAAGTGTTTGGGAGAGTATTTGTGAATGTCTTGGATGATATAAAGGTGAAATAAGGCTAAATATAGGTATTTTCACGCATGGGAAGGCTTTGTCCCAAGACCCAAAAGTTTTGGACCAAACTGAAAAACTGGACATCAAAATACACTGGGGCGCGTCGCGCCCCAAAAGCGGATTAACACTATTTTTCATCAAACTTTGAAATTTCACAATTCGCTACGGTTACTCTAAAATTAGGGTTAGACCCATTTCCCACTCAATTTGAACCCCCAAACAAGAATATGAAGTCGAATTTTCTAAATAATGCATGTTTTTGATATATATGAAAACTACGATTTTAGGCATTTCGAGGTACATTTTCAGGCACTTTATGGGGTCGTTTCAACAAAGAAGAAATATAATGTACAACTTGACCATGACTTTTTTTAATAGATTTTCAAAATTTGGTCAAATCACCTTTTTGGAGGAATTTTATTTTTACTCACAAAATTCAATTTTTTATGAGTAAAACATATGTTCATATATAACTAATTTCAAAATATGATAACTTCACAAACTCAAATTTTTATGTTTCAACATTAAAATTCATGGCCAAACAGGAATATCATGTATGGCACTATGCACAACTATCATGGTTCTACATATGGCTTTCAGATAGACTTTGTTGGTTTATCTTTCCAAACATGTTTAGTTTGAATTAGTAGTGTGCATCAATCTTAAATGAAATCATCTAAAGAAATATTTCCAAGACCTATGAAACTAAAACCTACAGTCTATAACACTATTCTTAAGAATATTTCACCTGATGTTGGTGCATCTTCTTGGATTCAATAAGTTCCTCTAGTATAAAATAGGAGTCTAACACAGATTTAATAAGAAAGAAATTCAACACACTACTAAAATATGTTAAAGAAGAAATTGATTTTCGTCTTCACCCTCATAAGGAGAAAAAGAAATATAAGAATCTATACGCATAATAAAAGAGATAGACAACGTGATGTGGTACCTCTCTATAGTTTAGAAAATTACTTCCTTTTATATCCCTTTTTCCAATCTTTTACTTTATTATTTTCATCAATCAATTTTTTTAATAATTTAAGAAAGTATTACGTCTAATTATTTCATATGAATTATATAAAACCTCTATCTTCTCGTATTCTTTACTTAAATCACATATCCCCTCAACTCCCTTCTACGTAATTCTTACAATTAATAGATAAATAACAATCATCTATGGAGTTATTTTGATATTCATTTTCATTTTCTCCTTTTTTATTAATATATCTTTGCATTGATTATATATATAATCAAAAGAAAGGACATAGAAAAGGTGTTGTGGAATATGACCGCATCTTTCATGAGTAGTGAATTTGAAATGAGGATGATGGAGTACAATATTCCTTTCTCGTACTACAAAGCAAAGAAATACCAATAGATTTCCAAATTGCTAGTGTAGGCGTTCAAAATGGAAAGAAAGATGAAATTACTGAGATAGGTATGATGGAAATTTTCTCTGGATTTGGAGGCAACAAAATTTTAGTGCCACCTTTTGACATATAAAAAGTATCTCTTGATTTTATTGGTCTGTAGAATTCAATGCTAGTTTTCTTTTTTTATAGAACTTTGCTATATAATAGTCATGACCTAAACAAGTTGAGATGCCTCAATCCCATGGCCTGCTTCTTGGTCCATCTTAGGATTAGACTAGCGATGACCGCAGAGTTCCAATTTTCTTACAAGTTGGATGACATCACGGCCTATTCCAGTCACTCTCCATGATGCACTCAAATTTTTCCTTTTGTCCATTTACTGAAATTTTCATGGTTTATAGATTCTTCATTTTTCTTCATATGATAGTAATATGTGGTCACCTTCTTCATTCTCTTATGGCAATTTCTTATCTTTTTGTTATTTATTCTCCTCAATAATTAGATTTCTTAATTCTAGTAATCCTTTATCTGGTGCGCTAGTGGTTTTGGTCTTCATGGCATTAATTAATGGTTATAATTTGTTTTAATGAAAAGGAGGAGTTTGTCTTTGTTCTTCCCCCATGGATTATCACTGTTCACAAAGTTGCAAAATAGTAGTTTATTTGAGAGTTAATATTAGAAAAGGATATTTATATATATATATATATATATATATATATGAATAAAAACAAGCAAGAGTTACATTCCACGATGTTTACATAATGAAATGCTTAGTAAAGCATTTTGTTGAATACTTGCAGTTGTAAGAACACAATTTATGCATAAATATATCTGAAATTAGGTATTCTAGCAAAATAAGTTCATGTTTTCTGTATTATAAAGCAAACAATTATAACATCTGTCTAGCACCTTACTTAGAAAAACTATAATAGCCAGAATGCAAGCTGCGAAAATTGTAGCTAATAATATTGCAAGGAACCAGGTGTTGGAATCTTATGAACTTGCAAAACATTTGCAGCATGGCCCTGAAACAACTTGAAGCGACAAGCCTCTCCAATAGCTAACTTATTTTCTCTTCGAAATTTAGCCCATCCTCTTTTTATGTGAATTGCACGCCCGTTATATTCTATTTTCACTCCCCATTCTTTTCCTTTTTCATTAACTAGCCTCATATTCTTCTGTTCAAATATTTTTGTCCTTGCAGCAAATCTCTTTGGGATAGTCTAAGAAACATATTTATCAAACAATCATGATAGTTAGATTTTCTAGACAATAATTTGTATATTAATGAGTAAAACATCTAACTAATTTGAAAACATAATCTACAAAACTATTGAACTTACCATAAAATTAGTGTGTGACTTTTTTATAACAATTTCAAAGTATGGATTGTCACAATCAAAGTTCACCAAGCTGTGTCGACTGCTGTAATTAGGAGCATCTTCTTCACTTCCACTGTTATCTTTTCCAACATCCTTATCTATGATAAACGTGACATAAGTGTAAAACTACAATGATATGATTCCTATTGAAATTTTATAGAATATTTAAAATCACAAACTTTATCACATAACTTTGAACATGAATATTGGTACTTGTTTTTAGCACATATTAAGGATCTAATAAGCTAAAGTTGCGTTGATATATAAGTCATTAACTATAATCTTTCATTCAGTTTAATAATCCATTGCTATATATATATATATATATATATCAAGCTTTTGCTCTTACCTGTACCAATGTTGGGTTGTTGTTCGAGCTCCTTGCCGCCTTTACATATTTCTTAAAGCATCAAATATCCAAATGCAAGTTATTATACTATATAATGTTGGGTTAAAATCCAATAAGCCATTAAAGATGTTTGCTTACCATGAGATTCTTCCACCTCGATTACGTTAGCATTAGTTTGATGATTAACTGGAATATCATCATCTTCTTCCTCAGTTACATTAGCATGAATTTGAAGGTTAACTGCAACATTATTCTCTTCTTCCTCGATTGTAGTAGCATTAGTTTGAATGTTAATTGGAATACATTTCCATCCTTTCCCTTGTCTTTTTCTTTTTCTCGTCTCAGCTAAGGGACCATAGCTCAGATTTTCAGTAGAATGATCAAAAATAACAAGAGAACCATCTGATTTGATATTCAATTTCTACTACCTTTCGAAATTCTATAGTTTGTTTACAACTGACTAAGCCTGTATAAAATAAAAACACTAAATGATTCATATCAAACATAGAAAAAGATAGAAGATGTTACCTAATGATGCGTTCTCTCTCTTAAAATTATTGTAGTGGGGATCATCTTCATATTTGGACTCATCATTAGATGGCATGTCTAAACTTCTTTTCTCAGTATTTGATGCTATCATTTTCCTAGCTCTTTCCGAAGGTCCTGTGGACTCCTCTCCAGAGCTACTACTAAGTTCCTCATAAAGAACTGGCCTCCTCTGAACAATGTTTTTACAATATTTCTTTCTGTATAGTTGAACATGGAACGTCGATTTTTCAACAAGAAAAAATAGCAAAACATCCCCTTGCTTCAGTTGATGATGAAGCACAAATTGCGGCCAATCTCCTTCACATATAAAGTAATTGGTCTTTTCTCTTACTATCTCTGCATCCCACCACATTTCAGCCACATCCGTTTTCAATAAGCAATTCTTGGTCAGCATTTTCTTGTTTTCTTTAATGAAACAAGGCGGCAATTGCTGAAAAATTAAATTTAGCAAATGAACAATAAAATTTCAAAGTAGAATTATCAACTTATTTTCCTACTATATCTTCATAAATTATTTCAAACAAAAGAGTTCTCTTCTCTTCTTCGCAAAATAAAATCAAACACAACTTCATCTTCAGTTTAACTTAAAAAATATTAAATTAAAATTTATTTTTAAAAAAAATCTATAATCTAACTAGTAAATATTGTGTCCAAATTCCTTAAATTCAAGAGCCCCCACCCCCACCCAAAAAATAAAGAACTAAAAATTTTGTCAAACTCACCATTTTATTTGTGAAGGTTTCTACAGATAGTAAAATCTTGAAAAATGCTGGAATCTTATCAGGATCTAATAGCATCTTGGATTGTTTTTTGTTCTGCAAGAAGAAAAGTTAGAATCAAAAATGGAAATTCTATTCTTTCTTTTGGTAATTCTTACTAGACTTGCATACTTTGGCAAGAGCAAGATGGGCATCTATAGTTAGTAAAGAAACAAACAACATGTGGGATTTAGTAAAAATAAGCAAGCAAAGGAGCTGCATTTATTATTGACATGGTGATCAAGATTTTAAATAAACCAAGATTACGATATGTACCAAACAAAAAAACCCATAAAACAAAAAAGGTGAAACTTTGCATAAAAACTCAAGACAGACAAAAAAAAAAAAGAACAATACATAGAGAGAGAAAGATGGGTATCTAGAGTTCAACAAAGAAATAAAGAACAAATGGATTTTAGAAAAATTAAGCAAGCAAAAGAGTTGCATTGTTTTGATGAAGATTTTAAACAAAAAAAAAGATTATATTTTTTTCGGCACATCTGCATAAACCTAACTGAATGTACAAATATTAACCACACCCACATAACAAAAAAGGTGAAATTTTGTGAAAAGATTCAAGAATGATAGGGAAAAAAAGTCCAGAGAGAGAACAAGATGTGCATATACTTCATCAAAGAAATAAACATCAAAACGGATTTAACCAAAGTTAAGCAAGCAAAAGAGCTGCATTTACTATTGTTGTAGTGATCAAGATTTTACACATATAAAAAATATTAAATTTTTATCAACATGTTAGCATAAAGTGAACAAATTTTACAAAATCCAAATACACCCACATAACAAAAAAGCTGAAATTTTGCATAAAGATTCAAGAATGATGGGAAAAAAAGAAAGACAGTCTATTGAGACAGAGCAAGATGTGCATATACTTTGGCAAAGAATAAATAACAGAGGGATTTAACCAAAGTTACGCAATCAAAAGAGTTGCATTTACCATTGCTACAGTGATCAAGATTTTAAACAAATAGAAAAGCATAAAATTCTACCAGCACAATAGCATAAACCCAACTGAATGATAATAAATACACACCCCTAAGTAACAAAAAAGCTGAAATTTTGCATAGAGATTCAAGAATGATAAAAAGAAAAAAATTCAGTCCATGGAGAGAGCAAGATGTGCATCTGTATTTAGCAAATAAACAAACAACAGAAGGAATTTAACGGAAATTAAGCTAGCAAAAGAGCTGCATTTATCATTGATGTGGTAATCAAGACTTTACACAAAAAATAAAGATTAAATTCTTATCGGCAAATTAACATAAACTCAACTCAATAACAATAAAAACACACCCCAAATATTAAAAATAAGTGAATTTTTGCATAAAGATTCAACAATGATAAAAAAGAAAAAAGTCAGTCCATGGAGAAAGCAAGATGTGCATCTATGTTTTAGCAAAGAAACAAACAACAAAAGAAATTTAACCAAAGTTAAGCAAGCAAAAGAGTTGCACTTACCATTGATGTGGTGATCAAAAAGATTAAGCTTTACCAGCACATTAACATAAACCCAACTGAATGACAAAAAACACAGATACACAAATAACAAAAAAAGTGAAAATTTGTATAAAGATTTAAGAATGGTAAAAAGAAAAAATCCAGTCCACGGAGAGAGCAAGATACGTATCTATATTTTAGCAAAGAAATAAACAACAAAAAGGGTTTAACCAAAGTTAAGCAAGCAAAAGAGCTACATTTACCATCGATATGGTGATCAAAAAGATTAAATTTTTGCCAACACATTAACATGAATCTAACTGAATGACAAAAACAGACACACCCAAATAACAAAAAAAGTAAAATTTTGTATAAATATTCAAGAAAGATAAAAATAAATAAGCCAGTCCACATAGATAGCAAGATGTGCATCTACATTTTAGCAAGGAAACAAATAACAGAAGGGGTTTCAGCAAAGTTAGCTAAGCAAAATAGCTGCTTTTATCATTAATTGTTAGTTTAAGAATATAGAAACAGGAAAAGGTGAAAAGTGAAGAACATACCCTAGTAGTAGCAGAGAGAGAAAGATTTTTTTGGGGGAGGCTACAACTTTAAGCTACTTAGAAAGAAAGAAAGCAACTGGGCAGCTTTTTCGGAAGCTCTCGGCAGC
>JAABOM020099549.1:0-26724 GCA_011800125.2 Solanum clarkiae | reverse complement strand
AACGCTTAAGAGGGTCGAGTGTATACATGTTTTATGTCGAATTGAGGAGATTATGGCCTTAAAATGAAGTGAAAGAATTGAGGTACTTGTAAGACTTATTAAGCTAGCAGGTGAGTCACCTACTTTCTTAGCTTAAATTTGCTAGCTAAACAGACACGAGGCTCGACGTCGAATTTGTCCAAGTTCGATTATGAATAAAGTCCGTGTTAAGAGTGTAACTTTAGCCCATGTTTTAGAATCATAAATGGGTTATATTTTCAGCCCAAGAAGGATAACTAAAAGGTCCCAAAGATATCACAACACACTTAACAAATTGGGCCCAAAACTAAGTGAAAAGAAAGTTGGAAAATAGGCAGTCCAAGCCCCTCAACTTGGAGGCCTATTTAGGACCAAGTGTGAGGTCCAAGCTAGTGGATAACCTGAGTGATAATGTGTGGTATAAGTTGGTAAAAATTTCAAGAGAAGTTCGGCCAAAGACACCTTTATAAATGGCTCCAAAGCAGCTCCACAATTCATTTCTCACTTGAACTCACAAAAAATATCAGATTGCTCTCTCTATTTCCTCTTAACTTTTCTCAACTTTGTAAAGTAGCTAAGTGGGACTTCTAGGGTTCTTGGATAAGCTCTACACCTTGAAGTAAGTGGTAAGTAAGTTTACACATGTTTTTAGTATGGTTTTCTTATGAAAAACAAGAAGTATATGCTAGTATGTTGTGCTGGAAATTTGAAACAGCTTGTGTTGGGAAAGTTGTTGCATACTTGTCTTTTATTCTAGTGATCTTTCTATGTTTTGTAGGCTGTATTATGAAGAGACATTGATGTTCTTAACATGGTTTGAACTATGAAGATTATCCTAAAGTTGCTGCCCTGATTTTGGTTTCATTTAACAAGCGTGTTTTATCATGTTATCTTAAGCGTCATGTTGATTGGAACTTGCGGGCTGTTGTATATAAGTCTATTAGCCCACGTCCTTCATGACTTCTTAAGTGATGTTATAAGACTATTTTAGGTCTATTTATATTTGTAAATGTTGCTGGAATAGTTTGGTTAGATTTGAAATAAGTTTGGAGTTGTCAACGTCGAAATGTAGTGAATGAAGGTAACGTTATGCTGTCCATTTTAAGATTATGCAGAATTGTGATGTATTGTGGTTTGTGGGCTGTTGTAAGACTGTATGGCATTAAATTAGGGTGCACATGATGTATACATGCTAATGTGTATTAGAAAATATGGTTATTGGCGGAAAGGTTAGAGGAATACGCTCGGGTTTTAAACACCCGCTTGCTGCCCATATATTGTGTTCTTCTGTGATTGGGATGCCAAGATATACTTATTGGCCTCTAATGCTAGTTTTATCACCTACTATGTTGTATATAAGCATTTGGAGAAAGGGAAGGTTGTCTCAAGGTAGTAACGAGGTCATACAACGAGGTATGTAAGGCTACTTGATTTCGTATCACTTGGCATGAGACATAGATCTCTCCTTAGCACATAAAGGCACTTGCCAACTCCGACACGACCATTAATCATGTCTCCATTCTTTGACATGTTCATATGCTACCATACATAGTCACTTTCAAATCTGCATTCATGGATACCAAGTTACGTGGGTTCTTTTTGCCAAATAAAGTCCACGAGTTATTTCATCTCATACGCATTTCATTATTTATGTTACGTACTCTTTTCATTGTCATATTGTCTTGTATGATTATCTACAAGTCACATGCTACATATACAGTCCTACAGCTCCAATATTATGACCACCAAAAGAACCATCTCAAAGGTAATTGAAAGGTAAAGTATATTGTTTATTGATAGGTGGTAGCCGGAGGGGTGGAAGCATCACCTAGCCAGGGACGATCCTATCACAGGTGGTAGCCCAAGGGGGTTAAGGAAGAACCTAGCCAGGGACGATCCCATATCCCGAGGGGTGGAAGAATCAGCTAGCCAGGGAAACATCTTATTACGGGTGGTAGCCCGAGGGGTTAAGGAATAACCTAGCTAGGGATGACCCCGATACAGTTATACCACTGATCAGTTGGTCATTTGTATTACAGCTGTGAACAGATTTTACAGTAAAGGTAAAGAAATATAAAGAACATAAAGTACATGATCCCACAGTATAACTAAAGGTGGTCTCTTATGCTACACTAGTGTACAGTTTCACTTGAGTTGTTATATTATACACAGTGTTTCCTGCCTTACATACTCAGTACATTATCTCGTACTGAGTCCCTTATGGGGGACCTGCATTTCATGCTGTAGGTACAGTTGCTAGTAGATCTCCCCAGTAGGAGTACAGAATATTCAGCTGCTGTCACCAAGCTCCAGGTTGCTTCGGGGCTTTGTATATGTCTGGGGCTTACATGTTTTTATTGCACATTTTAGTGAGGGGGGCCTATCCCGACCCTTATCAGATGTTTCTCTTTATATAGAGGCTTTGTAGACTAAGTAAAACAACATGAAGTCATGTCTCGTACTTTAAACACACTGTCCCCAACGGCTTAGTCATATGCATTTCCTTTTGGCTTATTATCACTGCTTATCTTCTTAAAGGCATGTCAAACATAACAATGCCTCGTAATATATACAGGAAGCGCATAGATACAGGTTGGTTCTCCTGGATCGTATCGGTAATGGGTGTTAGTCCGCCCTAACAGGACTTTGGGGCATGACATAAGCGTATAGTATTGAGCATGGTATTTGAATGTATTTTGTGAGAATGAGTGATTTCGCATAGTCCTAAGCATTAAATCTAAAAATATCATCATAAGAGGGATATGAGACTTTTTTTTGTGAGATCACTTGCATTGCATTGTTGACATCGGACTAACTCAATAAATGTTGCTTGTTAATAATTGTCTTGCTTGTCGTAGTTTCACTATCACATATGTCAATTCGTATTGATTTACTGAATAGCTTTCTGATGTTTTTTAAAAGTGGTGTGGGTATTTATGCTTGAGTTTTATATGATGTATGCCGTTAGATTGAGGTTTGTGTGTTACTGTACTGCTTATGTAGATTGAGTCCATCTCTTGAGGACAAGTAACAATTTTAAGTTGAGGGTGTTGATGTTCTACCAAAATACAACACATTTGATGCTTAAAAACTTAGAATTTTATGTGTTCTCAAAGCGATGTTAGTAGATTTGATGTGTTTTATGTTTGTTTAGCAGGATTACAGGGTTGACACAAGTTTTGGGCTGTGTGTGCAGATTTTACCAGAAGCTGAGGTTTCATGAGACCTTTTACAGGCCATAGAGAACTCCACATGCTGTAGATCTGGTTTCCTACAAACTTCTAGTGAAGGGTGATTTTCTAAAGTTAAGTCTACGAATATGCAGATGAGCCATAGAAGCTTTTACGAGTCATAGTCATAGTGTCATACCTTGAGGATCAAAAAGTGCAGAGTTGTTGAAAGTCATCAGATGAAACCCCCTACGCGTCATAAAACTTTACATGGGTCGTAGAAGGATGTCGTAGAAGTCAGCACCAAAATTGAAGCTGAAGTTCACGAAGCCCCGACTACAGGCTATAAAACATGATACGACTCGAAAAAGTGCCCGTAGAGTCTGTCGACCTAGTTCTCCTAATCCATTTTCGTTTTGAATTTTAAAGACTATAAATAAGTTTTTTATGCTATTTTTCATAAGTAACATTACAGAATGATAGAGAATAGTAGAGAGCTTTAGAGAAACACTTGTGAGACTTTATCTTGTGTTTTTAATTCAATCTTGTAATTCTTGGTGAAGAGGTTGGATTTGTTGTGCTTAATTCTTTTGTGTAAGTGCTCAATTATGTTATTCAAATTCATGATTCTCGCATCTACACTGATCATGAGTAGCTAAAGCTACAACAAGTGTTGTGGGAACAATAAAGAAATAATAAGGTAAAATCGAATAATTTGTAATTTTTGAAAACTATACATGCATATATTAATTAATTCTCTTTGGTTTAAATGCATTTTAACATTGGACAACGTCAGAACTTTCCTAGTGTTACTAACTGGATTGAGGTAGTAATGAATAGGAAAAGAGATTAATTAACAGAATTCAATTGATATTTCTCGTCAATCAACAAAACTGGGCCAAAGGGAGGTTATACTAGAACAATAAATAAGGGTTAGGAATGTCACACTGCGGGGATGGATCAAATCATATAGTAAAATTTATCTTTTGCATGGATCAAAGGGTTCGGTAAACATAACTTACCATTCTGCAAGCTACACACTGGAAATGAATTTGATTATCTGGTAATACCGAGTTAGGGAATCATCGGGAACACAATAACCTAGTTACTCTTCATAACTAGTTTTACACTTATCTTAGTTCAGGATTACTTTTCATAGTTGCTACAACCCCTCCCCCCATGGGGAGATAAGTACGTTAATCCACCTGAATCGCTTTGAATTTTTCTAAGTCCACCTAATGTGCTGTCAAAATACAACATTTTTGATGCTTAAAACTTGGAATTTTGTGTGTTATCAATGCGATGTTAGTTGGTTTTATGTGTTTTTATGTTATATTTGCAGGATTACAGGTTTGGACTTGATTTTGGGAAGAAATGCAGAAGTTGCTGAATTTTGATGCAGTACGAGACCCTTTACGGGCCGTAAATCATCTACGAATTATGAAGTGGTTTCGTGGAAATTCCAGTGAGGGGCTGATTTTATAAAGTTGGTTGTACAAACATGCAGACGAGTCATGGAATGATTTACGAGTCGTAGATCATAGTTCGTGCCCTGAGGATCAAAGATTGGGACTTTCTAAAGATTCATCAGACGAAACCCCCTTACGGGTCGTAAATCACTTTACGACACATATAAAGGTGTAGTAGACTTAAAGTCCAAATTTCCAATAGCACTGACGAGACCCTGATTATGGGTCATAAAATGCAATATGACCTTTCGTTTGGCGTGCCGACCAGTTATGCAATCATGTTTAGGACTTGTATTTTATTTATTATAAATAAGTTTTTTAGGTTATTTGTTTTATAAGTTTTTGCATAGTATTCAGAGAACTCAGTAATTAGAGAGAGAAAATAGTGAGATTACATTGGAGAGATTTTGAGAACACTTGTACTTTAATTTCATCTTTGATCTTGTGATTCTCTTTGAAGTTGGATTTGCTTGTTTGTAATTCATTTGTGTAAGTGTTCAATTATATTTTTCCAATTCATAATTATTGCATTTACACAAAGCATGAGTAGTTAAATCCATAACTAGAGTTGTGGGAACCATGAAGAACTAACAAGCTAAAACTGGATGATTCAAAATTCTTGAAAAGTGTGCATACATGTATTAATTAACTCTCCTCATTTTGCATTTTTTCTGATGGTGGCCAAAATTAGAATTCGCCTAGTGTTACTGACTGGACCAAGGTAGTTATAAATAGGAAAAGAGATTAATTAATAGGATTTGATTGATGTGTTCTCGTCTAATCAACCAATCTGGGCCAAGGGGAGGTTGTACTGAACTAATAGGTAAGGGTTAGTAAAGCACACTATAGAGATGGGCCAAGTCACATAGTGAAATTCACCTCTGACCTTTGACCAAAGGTCTTCGTGAACTTAACTTACCGTCCTGCATGTTGCGTACTAGAAAAGAATTAGGTTATCTGGTGATACTGAGTTAGGGAATTATGGGGAACGTAATACCTTAGTTTCTCTCCATATTGATTTCTCTTTTGTGTTAGTTAGTTTAGTTTTATTTTCCCTTGATCACTTCAACCCCCTTCTTTAGGGGAGTAAGTTGTTAACTACTCGAATTGTAGTCATTGAATTCTCTTGAGTCTATGTATTCCCTATGGGTTAGACCCCTAATCTTAGTTAGGTTCTATTTCTTGACAGTATCCGCTTTATCGCACTAGGGGACTTGGTGCTGCTCTATAATTCAAGATTGAAGCTGTTCCTTGGGAATCTTAAATTCAGATAGATGGGACCATTTCGAGTAGCACATATCTTCGATCATGGGGCTATTGAGTTGAGAGAAGAAGTGGAGGAACTTTCAAGGTAAATGGAAGAGATAAAAACTGTGGACGAATGGGATCTTGAGGAAGTCGCAGTACTTAAGCCATCTATGTCATATCGCAATAATAAATTAGGCGTTGCTTGGGAGGTAACCCAAGGTGTACACTAGCGCTTAGGCGCCCAGGTATGATTTTATGCCCCTTATGTTTTATTTTGCTATGATTGCATGCATTAGGGACAATACATATCTTTTTTATGGAGTGTAGGTAGTTATGGGCCTCAGTGAAGTCTGAGCAGCTTAGGCCCATAACTACCCTAATTTTTTATCCTGGAGCTTTCTTGCCTGTGTTCTTTTTCCCCATAGAGATTTACTTTCTATTGAACTAGCATGTTTAAGATGTTTAGGTAGTTTGTGTACCATATAGTACTAATACATGTTACATATAGCATATTTTTGTGTTTTGTGTGAAAAATGATACCCACCAAAATTTCGATTAGTAGCTTACGTAGTAACCATGCATGTTTAGGTGTTTGATAATGTTTGTTCTGATAAGTTAGGATAAATTGAGATGAAAAGCATGATCTGAGAGTCTTTTGTTGATAATGTAGTTAGTACCATGTGAGTATGAACTTAATTTGCTAAATTCATGTGTTGTATGCTAATTCAGAACTTGTCTTGTTACTCTAAGTTAGACTGTCGATTAATTGGATTAGGAAAGGATCTTAGCCCATTGTTTTTAATAGTCCATTTAGCCTAAATGACCAACCAAAATTGCAATATATCCCTTGTTCCTATTGTTTGAGCCTAACATGTACCTATTCTTTACAAACACCTGATTAAACTAGCTTTATTAATTCTTGGTCTCTCTCAATTCGAAAATCTAGGATTTGAATAGATGTCCTCTCATTGATTCCTCGTAAATTGCATTTATTTATCCTAAATATTTCATTTCAATTAGAATTTGGTTATTCACCATGTACGAGGATCCTCACTAAGCATCCATAGCTGAATGATTAAAGCACCCAACTCATAATTGGCGAGGGTGAACATTGTGCACCTTAACTGAGTTGTGAACCCAACTCATAATTCCTGTCCTTCTTTGAACATTGTGCACCTTAACTGAGGCAAAAAGCGTAATTTGAGGGTGATTACCAAAAGTGGCCCTGGTTCTGAGGATGGGTATTATGCACCTCAACTCAGGCCAAAAGCCTAAGGTAAGTGTGGCTAGTGTAAGGGAGAAACACAAAAATAAGAGGGAATTTAGTGATACAAAGAAAAAGGGGAAAATTATGTATTGGGTGCCAGAAAATAAGTAATACCTTATTTGTAAGCTAAAAAGAAAAATGAAGTGCAAAAGCAAGGCAAAAGGCTGAAAAATAAAAAGAAAGCACCCAGAAAAGCTTGAAATAGGAGAAAGGGAGAAGAAGATAAAAATAACAAGAGTTGGTAGGGGGGAAGTGTAGAAAAACACAATGTCAAGGAGGGTCGTTAGTCATTGTGTCCCCGAAATACCATACCAAAGCCCCTGAGCCTACATTACAAGCCTAGAAAGTCCTAAAGTGATCCTAGTCCAAGTAAGTGAAGGTCTTAGTCATGAGTATAGGGAAAAACCTATGGTATTAGGCATGATACATGAATATCTTTTATGAGAGTGAGTGATTTTGCATTGTCCCAAGGTTATACATGAAAACATCATTGAGTGTCGGATATTAGACTTTTTCTGTGAGGGCACTTGCATTGCATTGTTAGCACTAGATTTACTCAGAAATTGTGGATTGTTGATAGTACCTCACTTGTCATAGTTGTGTTGTCACATGCACTAGTCTATATTGGTTTACTAGATGGCTATCTGACTGTGTTTTGAAAAGGTGGTGTGGGTATCTTAGTTTGAATTCATGTGATGTATGTCATTGGGTTGAGGTCTGTGTGCTACTTTACTATCTATGTAGATTGAGTTCGTCGCTTGAGGACAAACAATAATTTTAAGTTGAGGGTATTGATGTGCTGTCAAAATATAACACTTTTGATGCTTAAAACTTTGAATTTTGTGTGTTCTTAATGAGATGTTAGTTGGTGTTATGTGTTTTTATGTTATATTTGCAAGATTACAGGGTTGGCCTTGATTTTGGGAAGATATACATAAGTTGTTGAATTTTGATGCAATAGAGACCCTTTACCAGCCGTAGATCATTCTACGGGTCGTGAACTGGTTTTGTTGACAATTCCAGTAATGGGCTAATTTTTTGAAGTTCGTTTTATGAACATGTAGATGGGTCATGGAATGATTTACGAGTTGTAGATCATGGTTTGTGCCTTAAGGATCGGAGATTGAGACTTTTTGAAGATTCATCAGACGAAACCCCCTTAGGGCTCGCAAACCACTTTACAAGTTATATAGAGGTATTATAGACTTGGAAGTCTAAATTTTCAGCAGCATTGTATGGGACCCCGACTACAGGCCGTGGAATGCAATACGGCCTTAGAACCTTTTCGTATAGCGTGCCAACCAGTTATCCTATTATGTTAAGGACTTATATTTTACTTATTGTAAATAGGTTTTTTTAGGTAATTTTTCATAAGTTTTTGCATAATACTTAGAGAACTCAGTAATTAGAGAGAGAAAATAGTAAGATTACATTGGAGAGAATTTGAAAACACTTATATGTTAATTTCATCTTTAATCTTGTGATTCGTTTTGAAGTTGGATTTGCTTCTTCGTAATTCAGTTGTGTAAGTGTTCAATTATGTTTTTCCAATTCATAATTCTTACAGCTATACAAATCATGAGTAGCTAAATCCACAACTAGGGTTGTGGGAACCATGAAGAACTAACAAAGTAAAACCAGATAATTCAAAATTCTTGAAAAGTGTACATGCATATATTAATTAACTCTCTTCATTTTGTATATTTTTTATGGTGGCCATCATTAGAACCCACCTAGTATTACTAACTGGACCATGGTAGTAACAAATCGGAAAAGAGATTAATGAACAAGATTCGATGGATGTATTCTCGTATAATCAACCAAACTAGGTCAAAGGGATATTGTACTAGGACTAATAGGTACAGGTTAATATTGCATACAATAAAGATGGGCCAATTCACATAGGGAAATTCACCTCTCACCTTTGACCAAATGGCGTGGTGAACTTAACTTACCGTCCTGCATGCTGCGCACTAGAAAAAAATTAAGTTATTCGGTGGTACAAAGTTAGGGAATCATGGGGAACACAATACCCTAGTTTCTCTCCATATTGATTTCTCTCCTGTGTTAGTTAGTTTCATTTTATTTTCCCTTGATATTACAACCCCCCACCCCATGGGGAAGTAAGTTGGTTAACTACTCAAATTGCAGTCACTGAATTCTCTTTAGTCTATGTATTCTCTGTGGGTTCAACCCTAAACTTGGTTAGGTTCTATTTCATGACAAAGAACTCTTTATCCTCTAAAAGGAGGCGTAATTTGGGTGACATAACTACCATATTCCCTGTGAAATCGATCCAAACCTCAGCTAGGTTATATATCTTACAACAACCGCTTTGTCCTTAAAAAGGAGGTGTATCTTGGGCGATAGCAATGACTTATGAGCCATAAGTCTGGTTGTGGAATGAGGATCAAAGAAAGTTTCTAAGGGTCCAAAACGTTAGCAGAAAAAACACTTCTTCTATGGCCCGTAGAATGGACCACGACCCATAAATGAGGTCTCGTGGTCCTGTCCGGCAGGTTTTTAAAGAGGGTTAGTTTTGATATTTCCTATTACTTTATGTCTTTGATACATTATTTTGCTACGTCATTTTACCACCCACAGGAACCCTTTTTAGCCCTATATAACCCTAATAGAACCCATTCCTCTTTATTCTAAAATATTTCTAGTCCCAAATCCCTCCTAAACTCTCTCAAGCTCCTCATGATATTCAAGCAAAAGGTGCCAACTAGGATTTCAGAATTCCTCTACTTTCCAACAAGATTTTTCACCTCCAAGTAAGCAAGGTATGTGGATTTGATTGTGGAGTCCTTTCCTCCACAAGTCTAACCATTTTACTTTTTCAACTATATGAGATTTATGGATATTTATGGATGTTTCTGGTAAACTCTTTTATATGATAATATTATGAAGAGATGTATGGTATTTTACTTATGTATATGAATATGCATTGAAAGGTCATGTAAAACTTATGGATTTTATGAGGGTTGATGATACCCTAGCTAAGTCTTGTTATGCTATATCGTAGGTTATTTTGAATAATGTTCAAGTTGTTCCATTTTACTCTTTACCTCCATTTTACACTTTACAAGTCATTTACTTTTAAATAGCATGGTTTTAAACCTATGTACATGTACCCATCATGATTTGATTAATGATGTATGTCAAGCTTCTCTGATGTTAAGGGCCTTCCATAAAAACTATGAATGATATGAATTTTGAAAGGGCTATTATGCATATTATGAGCTATAAGAATATTGTGAAAGTTATGGAAGTTATGAAGCCCTATCTTTAGTATTATATCACACACCGAGAGGATACCCTTGGCGTGACCGGCACTCGAAGAACAATTGCTGATTTTCCAAGAGAACCTTCTGGCCTCATTGTCACATCTTACCAGAAAGCAAAAGAAGTACTCAAATAAAAGACATCAATTAAATAATAAAGCTCTTATTAATAATCTCAAATGAAAAAGTTTGGGGAATGAATAAATAAATAATACTCAACAGCCCTTTAATCATAGTCTGTGAAGCCTCTACTCTAAATATCTACCCAACTCAAAGAAGATAGTAATAAGCAATTAAAGATAGAAAGAAAGGCTCTTCCAGGTAGCAAGGAGGGTTCACTAACTCTGGATGGAAGGGACCTTAATGGTGCGCCTGCTACAGTCCTATATCACCTGTATTTGCATCATTAACAATGCGGACCCAAATGGGTGTCAGTAAATGGAATATATTGGTATTTAAAATGACTCAAAGTAATAGATAAGGCTTAGACTCAAAACAATCAACTCGACTCAGGTCTCAACTCATCGACTCATAACTCAACTCCATAAATAATACAAGTTTAAAGTTAAAATCATGCTTTGAAAAGAGGCTTAGTATTCATGCAGCTTAGTTTAAAATATAATATGCTCAGTCAAGTGTTGCTTGGAAGTTTTTCTAATCGACATAACTCCTACCACCATAAGTTTGGTGATGCACAAAGATGTAGACATTATTGTCACGCCTATCTTAAACTTGCCAAGGTAAGGGACGTCAACCACTCTCTCTCGAATCCAAAGAGAATATCCATCTATTCGCACATGTGCTGCCAGAGTTAACTGCACGACTATCCTACACTGGAAATGTAGTTTTGGGGTGTTATCCTCTCACTCGCTCGATGCTTAATACTCCTTTGAAGACTAAAATATGCTCATGAAAATCAACTCAAGCTTATCTCTTTGACTCACCTCAAATAAGGTCAACTCAATTCTTAATAGCACAGTAACATCAGGATTATCATTCATACAATGCAACTCAAGACCCTCACTTATATGGTCAGTTGACATCATATAAATTCATGCTCAGCACAAAAGATATATTAGATTCTCATCACGTACATATCTGAAATAAGAACATGTACTTCTCATACTCAACTTACTCAACTCATAAAATTAGGCTCATGATCTCAACTCAATCAGCATACAAGAAAATAATGTAATTTAGGGTTAGGTTACTAAGCATACAATTAGTATTCCAATTTCATGGTAACAACAAAGCAACTCATCAATTTATTAAAATATACTAATGAGGACTCAAAACAAGTGCAAGAAACCTAGAACTTAAAATCATCAAATTTACATTACTCAGTTATTACACGCAAACTTGATTCAAGCAGATGTAGGGGCACGTGGATGAACATAATCTAATGCTTTAAGTATCCTTACATACTTGGAAATTTGAAGAACAGTCAATTCTCATGTTTGAACTTGAAACTCTCACTTTTCTCTCTTCTTTGGTGTTCTCAAGAATTTCTAAGTCTGTATTAAGGGATAATACACTTAGGATTATGATATATGATTAAATTAAATCCACAACATCATGGAAATTAATTAAAACGGGTTAAGAAAAGATAAGAATGCCCCTCTTAAAACTACTGACAGGAACCAATAATCCCCATCTACGGGCCGTAAATGGCCTTTTGTAGGTAAGGTGCCCAAAAGTTTGAGTTACTGAAATTTGATCTGAAATCTATGAAGCCTCTTCTATGGGTTGTACCTTGAGTTACGAGCCATCTGAAAACTTATAACTTAATTTTCAAAAATCTTGGTCTCTAGGTCTATAACCTACGAAATCTGACTTATAAGTCGTAAATTAGTCTACGACCCATCAGACAACTTGTCGCTCAAGATCCTGAAAAGTTAATTTTTGATAAATCAAACTATAGACGATGATCTATGAGACGTGGAAAAATATACGGTCCTTATAATGTCTCGTGGTTGGGCCTCAGACTTAGAGAGATTTCACCAAGTCACCTGGACATCCACGAGGGCTCATCTACAAGTCATAGATTACTCTACGGGCCTAGATGGCCTTCGTGGTTTCTTCCA
Organism: Solanum clarkiae; assembly: GCA_011800125.2. NCBI lineage: Eukaryota > Viridiplantae > Streptophyta > Magnoliopsida > Solanales > Solanaceae > Solanum > Solanum clarkiae. Next base: position 14,181 of record JAABOM020099549.1, on the reverse strand, counting down.
ATGATTTTTCTCAACCATTTTTCTCAATTTTCTCTATGCATCTGCTCATGCTAGGTGGAAAGAATTTGAGGGTGTTACATTGTTTCCCCCTTGGGATCATTCATCCTTGAATAAAGAGCAATCTAGGAACCTAGTCAAGGCATGAACCTTATTGTGAATCTAAAAACCAAGTAGCTCTCAACTCACTCATACGATAAGTCAATCAAGCAGTTAAGCAACTAAAGCAAGCAAACAACAAACATATCAGTTCAATCATCACTCAGACTCTCGGATACTATGTTAGAAAACTCAGAATAGAGGGGAAACTTAAGAATTAGGAAATAATCATTACCATCAACTCTCTGATCATCAGCATCTAGAAATAAATGTGGGCACTTTGCCTTCATATCCTCCCCAGCTTCCCAAGTAGCTTCTTCTATAAATTAATTTCTCCACAATACTTTAACCGATGCAATCTCTTTAGTTCTCAACTTGCCAACCTATCGATCCAAAATCTGAATGGAAATCTCCTCATCGGTCAAGTTGTCTTTTACTATAATACTCTCAACAGGAACAACCAAGTATGAATCTCCCAAACACTTCTTGAGTATAGAAATGTGGAAGACTGGGTGGATGACCTCTAATTCTGGTAGTAGTTCCAAGTCATAAGCTATATTACTCATGCTCTTTATAATCTGGTAGGGGCCAATGTACCTCAAACTTAACTTCCCTTACTTGAAAAATTGTGTAGCCCCCTTCATAGGTAACACCTTCAAATATACTCAATCGTTGACCTCAAACTCTAGGTCTCATCTCATAACATTGGTGTATGTTTTTTGTCAAATCTGTGTAGTCTTTAATCTTTCTCGTATGGTTTTCACCTTTTCCATGGCTTGGTTAACCAAGTATAGTCCGATCAACTCTGCCTCACCCGCCTCAAACTAACCGATCAGCGACCTGCAGCTCCTCCCATACAGTACTTTATATGGAGTGGAAACTGTTATTATAGGCAAACTCAGTTAGAGGCAAGTGGTCATCCCAATTACCTTTGAAGTCGATAGCACAGGCCCTCAACATATCTTCCAAGGTTTGAATGGTTCACTCTGCCTGGGCATCAGTCTGTGGGTCGAATGCAGTGCTGAGATTCATCTTTAACCCTAAGACCTTCTGGAAAGATCTCTAAAACTGAGCAGTGAATTGGGCTCTTCTGTCTGAGATGATAAACAAAGGGACTCCATGCAATCTAATAATCTCCTTTATATATAGCCGGGCATAATGATACTCAGTATCAGTCGTATTTACTGCCAAAAAATGCACAAATTTTGTCATCTGATCGACTATTACCCAAATTGAATCATGCTGCCTATGAGACCTCGGTAAGAAAGTAATGAAGTCTATGTTAATCATCTCCTATTTCCATTCCAGAATCTCAAAGTTCTGGGCTACTCCACATGGCTTTTGATGCTCAACATTAACTTGTTGACAGTTTGTGCATTTGGAGATGAACTCGACAATGTCTCTTTTTATCCCACTCCACCAGTAGACTTATCTCAAGTCGTGTTACATCTTTGTTGAGCCTTATGGATAGAATATCTAGAGTTATGGGCTTCCGCCATGATCCTTCCTTGGATACCATCTACATCTGAAACATACAATCTGCCTTGGTATCTCAATACTCCATCTCCCCTTTTGGCAAAAGTCATTATTTTTTGCTTACGCACATCTACCTTCAATTGCATCAAGATAGGGTCTTGGTCTTACTTTTCCTTCACCTGCACCACTAGAGATGATGCAGACCCATTGTGCACGAGAACTCCACCTTTACTAGATTCATCTAGTTGAACTATCAATCATTCCAATCTATGAACCTCTTTAGCTAACTCTCTCTTCACCTATTCCACATGAGCAGTGCTTCTCATAGACAACCTGGCAAGAGAATCAATAACTATATTAGCTTTAACTGGATGGTAGATGATGCTCATATCATAGTTCTTAAACAATTCAAGTCATCTCCTATGCCTCAAATTAATCTCCTTAAGGGTAAAGACATATTGCAGGCTCTTATGGTCTATAAAGACATCGACATGAGTACATATAAGTAGTGGCTCTATTACTTGAGGGAAAATACCATTGCTACCAATTCTAGGTCATGGGTGGGATAGTTCCTCTCATGAATCTTAATCTGTCGAGAAGAATAAGAAACTATTTTACCCTTTTGCATCAATATGCATCTTAATCGTACTCTTGAGGCATCATAATAAATGATGAATCCATCAATTTCTTTGGACAAGATCAATATGGGGGTTGTGGTCAACCTTGTCTTTAACACTTCAAAACTCTTCTCTCACTTGTCGAACCACTGAAAGTTGACCTTCGTTTGAGTTAGCCTAGTCAAAGGCGTGGATATGGAAGAGAATCCATCAACAAACCTACGGTAGTAGCCAGCCAAACCCAAGAAGCTTCGCATGTCGACCAGAGAGGTTGACCTGCGCCAATTCTTAATCGTCTTAATCTTTTAAGTGTCCACTTGTATACCATCGCCCAAAACTATATAGCCTAAGAATACCACGGATTTGAGCCAAAACTCACACTTTGAAAACTTTACATATAACTCATTATCTTTGAGCGTCTCTAAATCTATTCTAAGATGATTGGTGTGCTCCTCCTCATCTCAGGAATTCACCAAAATATCATCAACGAACACAATTACTAACATGTCAAGATGTTGTCTGAATACTTTATTCATCAAATCCATGAAGGCTGCAGGTGCATTTGTCAACCTAAAATACATTACCAAGAACTCAAAATGACTATATCAGGTTCAAAAAGCCATCTTTGAGATGTCATATTCTCTCACTTTCAACTGGTGATAGCCTGGTTTAGATATATCTTGGAGAAAATAGTGGCACTCTAAAGTTGATCAAACAAGACATCTATCCTTGGGAGGGGATATTTATTATCGATTTTCACCTTATTCAACTACTGATAGTCAATGCACATTTGGAAAGAGCCATCCTTCTTTCTAAAAAATAGGACCGGAGCACCCTCTGGTGAGACACTCAGCCTAATAAAGCCCTTCTCTAGAAAATCTCTCAGCTACTCTTTCAACTCCTTCAACTCAATAGAGGCCATTCTATACGATGAAATAATGATAGGTTGGGTGTCAAGAAGAACATCAATTCCGAAGTCAATCTCCCTATCGGAGGGACTCCAGGATCATCCTCGAGAAACACCTTAGGAAACTTGTTCACAATCAAGACGAACTTGAAGGTAGGAGGCTCAGTATCATCATACTTAACTCGTACGAGGTGATAGATACATCCCTTAGAAATTAGCTTTTTGGTCTTAAGGTAAGAAATAAACTTACCCTTAGGTGCAACAGAATTCCCCTTCCACTCTATGATAGGCTCATTCAGAAACTAGAATTTGACAGTCCGGGTTGTGCAGTCGATAGAGGCATAACAGGAATGAAGCTAGTCCATACCAAAAATCACATCAAAAGTGACCATCTCCAACTCTATCAGGTCAGCTAAGGTATCCTTATGATAGACGGACACCACATAATCTCGATAGATCCTATCAGTCAGGATAGACTAACTAACAGGTGTAGAAACAGAAAATGCCTCAACCAAGCACTTAGGAAGAATCTCAAATCCACTAGCCACATATGGCATCATAAATGACAGAGCTGCACCTGGATCAAGCAATGCATAACAATCAAAAGAAACTACTCGAAGCATAACCATTACAATATCCAATACAGCCTCTTGGTCTTGGTGATTCCCCATAACATATAGAAGGTTTGCTCCACTGCCTACCCCTAGTGCAACACCTCTCTAATTACCTTTGACTAATAGTGTTGTAGCACAAGAATGGGCCTTATTACTCCATAATATACATTCTCTCTAAAGATAACCCGTCTGACCACACTTGTAGCAATCGTTCCCTTCCTCTTTGCATTCTCCCAAATGCATCCTACCACATTTCCCACAAGGTGGCTTCCCATTCGAATCAAAGGTCACATCGGTCTGAGAACCCTATGCTCTAAAGTTCTGCTGACCTTGGAACTTCTGAGCATGCTTATTATTCGGGATTGGTGCACTCGCTAAAGATGGCGCATAGCCTAAAGGTCTCTTTTGGAAGTAAGACTTATCTCTCTTGCTTTGCTAGGATGATTAGAATTAAGCCTTTCTGACTTGGCCTTCTTACTTAGATGATCCTCTCTATCCCTCTTCTTATCTTTTTCGACATGTTGGGCATAAACCATGAGTCTAAAGATGTCCATACCTGGGATTAGCAATGTTACCTTACACTCTTTCTTCACATGCTTACCCAAGCCCAATATGAACTTCCTCATTCTCGCCCTCATATCCTGAACCATCTTCGGAGCATACCTGGGTAGTTGGATAAACTTAAGGTTATATCCTTTGACTTTCAACCCTTCCTGTTTCAGGTTCACAAACTCTTCGATCTTCGCCGCCCTCAACTCCAGGGAAAGAAATGATCAAGGAAGGCACTCTCAAATTCTCTTCACTTAGCTAGCTTGACATCCTCACCTCGGCCCTCTTCTTATTGATTATACCAAATGTTTATCCTTGTTGATAGGCAACAAGCTCAACTCCCTCTTTCATAGTCGCATGCATGACTCTCAAGATTTTTCACATCTCATCAATAAAGTTCTGAGGGTCCCCCTCAACTTTTGATCTTGTAAAGAACGGTGGGTTCATCCTCAGAAAATTCTTAAGCCTAGTTGCAGCAATTGGCTCTTGGGGGCTAGAACTAGGAGCTTGTGAACTCTGATTCCGCAGCTACCAACTGGGTGAACATAGTGATAGCTCTCCTGAAGTCAGCCTCTATAGTAGAAGCAGGTGGAGCGGTAGGTTCCTACGAAACACTAGTGGCTCTGGCTGGTTGACCCTGGCCCCTCGTCTCCATCTGGGCAGGCACCTCCGGTAGAGGATTCTCAACATTAGAAGTTGAAGCATCTATTTAGGTAGCAGTACAATTAGGAGGTATGATTTGCAAACACATAATGCACGAACTAGATGGGAGCTTTATAGAGTTAAGCTCCCACGAGCTCAGAATACAAAAGAAGTGTACTCATTCCAAATGTCATATAGCCTCCTACTTATAAGGTGTAGTGCATAACATAACTATAAACAAGACTACTAGACTTGGCTTCATAGACTTCCTAGGACACTTGAACTTTGTGCTCTAATACCAAGTTTGTCAGCCTCAGGAAGGTACCCTTGACGCGGCCGGCACTTGAAGAATCATTGCTAATTCCCCAAAAGATTCACCTGACGTGATTGTCACATCTTACTCGACAGCAAAAGAAATACTCTAATAAAAGACATCGAAGAAATAATAAAGCTCTTATAAAATAATCTCAAATGACCAAGTTTGGGAAATGAATAAATAAATAATATTCAACAGCCCTCTACTCATAGTTTATGAAGCCTCTACCTCTAAACATCTGGATGGTACCATGATAAGCCATACTATATGAAGCCTCTACCTCTAAACATCTGGATGATACCATAACAAGCCATGGCTATATGAAGCCTCTACCTCTAAATATCTAGATGGTACTATGACAAGCAATGGCTACCCAACACAAAGAAGATAGTAACAACCAACAAAAGATGGATAGAAATGCTCCCCCGGGTAGCAAAGAGGGCTCACTAACTCTAGATACATGGGAAATGAACCTGAATGGTGCGCCTGTTGAGGTCCTCTATCACTTGTATCTACATCATTAGCGATGCATGTCCAAATAAGTGTCAGTACATAGAATATACTGGTATGTAAAATGGATCAAAGAAACAGATAAGGCTTAGACTCAAAACAATCAACTCAGCTCAAAACACAACTCCTCGACTCATAATTCAACTCCATAAATCACGCAAGTTTAAAGTTTAAAATCATACTTTGAAAAAAGGCTTAGTTTTCATGCAGCTTAGTTTAAAATAAAATATGCTCAGTCAGGTGTTGTTGGGAAGTTTCTCTAATTGACATAACTCCCACCACTGTGAGTTTGGTGATGCACAACTATACTGACTTAGTTTTCACGCCCGTCCTAAACTTGCCAAAGTAAAGGACGTCAACCTCTCTCTCTTTTAGATCCAAAGAGAAATTCCATCAGTTGGGACATAAACTGCCAGAGTTAACTGCACAACTATCCTACACTGGCAACGTAGTTCTAGGGTGTTATGTTCTCACCTGCTCGATGCTCAATATTCCTTTCAAGACTAAAACATGCTTATGTAAATCAGCTCAAGCTCATCTCTTTGACTCACCTCAAAATAGCTCAACTCAATTTCTCAATAACATAGTAACATCAGGATTATCATTCATGCAATAAAACTCAAGGCTCCAACTCACATCATGCAAGACTCTCACTTACATGGTCAGATGACATCATATCAGTTCATGCTCAACATATAAGACACATTAGATGCTCATCACGTACATATATGAAACATGAACATGCACTCCTCATACTCAACTTACTCAACTCAAAAAATTAGGCTTATGATTTTAATTCAAACAGCATACAGGAAAATAATGCAATTTAGGGTTAGACTATAAGAACATACGATAAGTATTCTGATTTCATGGTAACAATAATGCAATTCATCAATTTATTCAAGTATAGTAATGAGGACTCAAAACAAGCATAAGAAACCTAGAAGTTAAAATCACTAGATTTGCATTACCCAGTTATTACCTGCAAACTTAATTCAAGTAGACGAAGGGAAACGTTGATGAACTCAATACAATGTTTTAAGTAACCTTACATACCTGAAAATTTGAAGAACAGTCACTCCTCTGTTGATCCTCATGTTTGTACTTGAAACCCTCATTTTTCTCTCTTCATCGGTGCTCTCAAGAATTCCTAAGTGTGTATTAAGAGATGATACATTTAGGGTTATGATATAAGACTTAAATTAAGTCCATAGTGTCATAGAAATTAATTAATAAGGGCTAGAAAAAGACAAGAATGCCCCTCTTGAAACTGCTGATAGATACCAAATAACCCTGTCTACCTGCCATGGTTCTTTTTATGAGCCATAAGTGGCCCTTCATAGGTAAGGTGTCCAAAAGTTTGAGTTACTAGAATTTGACTTGAAACATACTAAAACTCTTCTACGGACAGTTCCTGGAGACATGCCTTGGAGTCCAAAGGATTCAAATTGAGCAGGACCAAAACTGAGTACTTGGAGTGAAAATTCAGTGTAGAGAGTGATGAAGCACTTTGATGTGACGCTTGCCGCTCAACCTATCCCCAAGAGGGATTACTTTAAGTATCTGGGATCTATCATCCAGAGTAATAGTGATATCGATGATGATATCACACATCGTATTAGGACAGCATGGACTAAATTGAGGCTTGCCTCTAAAGTATTGTGTGACAAAAAGATACCACCTAAACTCAAAGGTACGTTTTAAAGAGTGGTGGTTAGACCATCGTTGATGTATGTGGTGGTGTGTCGGCCAATTAAAAATGAACATGTTCAGAAGATGCATGTCGCAGAGATGAGGATGCTGAGATGGATGTGTGGCCACACCAAGAGTGACAAGGTTAGGAATGAGACCATTCGAGAGAAGCTAGAGGTGGCCCCGGTGGCTGATAAGATAAGGGAAGCGAGATTAGGTTGGTTTGGACATGTGCAGAGAAGGAGTACTGATACTCCTGTTAGGAGGTGCGAGAGGTTGGTTTTGGGAGCTACACAGAGAAGTAGAGGTAGACCAAAGAAATACTAGGGGGAGGTAATTAGACATGATATGGCGGAACTTGATCTCACTGAGGATATAACCTTAGATAGAAAGAAGTGGAGGTCGCGAATTAGGGTAGCAGACTAATTGGTAGGGTTAGATGGATGCATGTCCTTGGGGTAGAGTAAGGTTATCATGTGCTCTCATTATATGTCATATTATGTGTTAGTTTTATCATATTTACTTACTGCCATGTGCTATTCATTATTAGAGCTCTTTTTGTTCCCTTCCCTTCCCATTTTGTCATATCTAGTTCTTTCTACTTACGGATTTTAAGATGAGGATCCCTAGGAAATAGCCTCTCTACTTCTATGAGGTAGTGGTAAGGTCTACGTACATTCTACCCTCCCCAGACCCCACTTGTGGGATTTTACTGGTATGTTGTTGTTGTTGTTGTTGGGTCTATAACCTACGAAACCTAACTTATGAACCATAAATCAATCTATAGTCCATCTGGCAACTCGTTGCTCAAGATCCTTAAAAGTTGATTTTTGATAAATCAAATGACGGATGATGATCCACGGGCCATGGAAAAATATACTGTCCATGTGGAGTCTCATGGTTGGGACTCAAACTAAGAGAGTTTTTACTAAGTCACCTGGACATCCACGAGGCCTCATCTATGGGCCGTAGATCACCTTCGTGATTTCTTCCAGTAAATTTTTCTTAGTTTTCTCTGTGCATCTACACTGACTAAGTGGAATGAATTATGGGGTGTTACATATTATGAAGCTTTGGTTTGATGAACTACTCTATGCGAATACTATGATATTATGATGCTTTGCATATTATGGCTATAAGTCTGATTTGAATATTCCTTGAGATTTTGACCTAGCACCGAGAGGACCTTGGTAGATAACTATTGTCCCATAATTATGTTGCCACCATAGGTTGTGAATTAGCTAATGGATCTATATAGCTTGTGTTACATGATTGACCAAAAAGTCTGGTGTTCCCATACGACACATATTAGTTAAATATCGAAATGAGTGATGTTCTTATAAAGTTGTTATCATAAGTTGACCGAAAAGGTTGGTGTTCATGTAAGGTGTTTATGAAGCACTTTTCGAAATGTGGGACTTCCCATAAGGTGAGTATTGGTTTACCTTGAAAAAGTATAGCATTCCTAGTCTGGTCTGGAGAGAATATCGAGATTCCAATTAGTAGATTTGTTGGTCTTATATGTCAGTTATAGTCCTTCCCACCTATGTATGATAGGTCATGTCATTTGATTATTCCTCATGCATACTTTGATTAAGTCCTTGAGCATCCATGAAATATTGATCTCACACCCTTGATTATGATTATGTATATTGTTTAATTATGGTTTGTGTCTTTTGTTATATTGCATCCCGCATACTTAGTACATCATAAGTACTAACACACACTCTTTGCGTACGTGATATAACCATGTAGGGATCAGAGCTCCTATCCATCCTCTTCCTCCATGTGGCTAGATGATTCAGTTGAAGATCACTTGTGGTGAGTCTTTCACTTTAGGGAAAAAGCCATTTACTTTCTTGAATTATTTAGACTTGTATATTTTTGGATACTATCTATTGAGGGTGAGCCCAAGAGATGTCTTGGCCCCTGTCCCATTCGTACTAGAGGTGTTGTTGGATATTTAGTTATGTATATATTGAGCCCGAATCTTATTGTGCTATACATTATGAAAGACTCCCTTAGTCCCTTATTCCATCTTATATGTTGAAAGCTTGTTGTATCAAATAGGTGGAAGTTCTAAGCCCCGATTGCCCCCATAGTGTTAGTCATACGTACCCGCCCCTTAGACATTACTTGCAATGTTATACATGTTAATCCTCTTCCCTACAATATCCCTATAGCATGAGTCTAAAGTCCCAATCCCTAGAAATTATATGTTACTTGCTTTAATTTATACTTTCGGAACCAAGGATGTGTTATGCATGCTTAAGAAGGCTGGTTTGGGTTCTTTTGGATTCCCCATTCTCCGTGTCACGTTTAATTTCTAGGCTTAGGTGTGACAGTTTCTCTCTGAATGCCCTAATTATGAACAAGTTAAGGTTGAACATCAAAGGTCGAGCTGTCTAACTTAAGACATCAAAATTTCCACTTGAAAGTGAGAAGAGATCAATATGGACTTTGTTGTTGGATTTCCTAAGACCAAGAGGTATTCAGCTCCATATGGGTGGTAGTTGATAGACTGATGAAGTCTTCTCATTTCTTACCGGTCAAGAAAACCTTTAGTGTCGAACATTATGCCAAGATATATATCTAATATTTGGTGAGGTGGCATGGGATTTCATTGTCCATCATATTGGACCGTGGAGCTCAATTTACCTCTCACTTTTGGAGGTCATTTCAAAAGGGATGGCTACTAAGGTGAAGTTGAGTACTGCTTTCCATCCTCAAACCGATGGGCAAGCCGAAGAACCATTTAAATGCTTAAAGATATGTTGAGGGCTTATGTATTAGAATTCAAAGGAAGTTGAGATGATCATCTACCTCTTATTGAGTTTTCCTACAACAATAGCTTTAACTCAAGCATTGATATGGCACCAGTTGAGGCTTTGTATGGTAGACGATGTAGGTCACCAGTTGGGTGGTTCAAAGTTAGTGAGATAACTTTGATAGGAGTGGATTTGGTCATGAATTCCATGGAGAAAGTAAGACTCATAAAGGAGAAACTGAAAATGGCTCAAAGTCGACAAAAGTCATACTCTGATGTTAGAAGAAGAGACCTTGAATTCAATGTTGATAATTAGGTCTACTTGAAGGTCTCTCCCACGAAAGTATAGTTCAGTTTGGCAAGAAAAAGAAATCGACCTAGGTATATATAAAATTGTGAGAAAGGTTCACAAGGTAGCTTATAAGTTAAAGTTGCCAATGGAGATGAACATTATATACTCGCTGTTTCATGTATCCATATTGAGGAAATTTATGGAGGATCCAAATTTTGTAGTCTCATTGCAGGATTTGAGCATTGAAGAGAATTTGGTTTATGAAGAGATTTCGGTTCAAATCCTAGACTGGCAACTGAAGAGGTTAAGGAATAAAGAAAGAGGTTGCATCAGTTAAGGTACTTCTGAGGAATCAACAAGTTGAAGGTGCAACGTAGGAAGCGGAAGCATATATGATGAAGAAATATCCTTATCTTTTTCACTACATTCAAGCCTACGGTATTAATTTCTTCTTGCTTTAAGACCTCTAATTCCTTGCATTTAAGTTTCTCATGTTGTTTGTGCATATTTGCTTGTTTATGGACTATTTTGAATAGTGCTTAAAGTAGGAGTTTTGAAACTTTTGTGAGAAGATATTTAAATTATATTTTTGCATTCATGTTGGGTTGTTAGCTCTTCTTTAACTCCCTAGATCCTACATTTAGTATATTCAGGGATAAATGTTCCCAAGGGGGAGATATTGTAAGAACTTGTAAGTTCAGAAGTTAGAAAATGTAGAAGAAGTGGAACTGAAAATATTACATGTCTAAGTACAAGCCTTATTTATGGTTCATGGTTCAAACCAAGGGTCATAAACAAGGCTCGTGGATGGGGGTCTAGGAAAATGGAAAATTAACTAAGTGTGAGGGCCATCCACAAAGGGTCTTTACAGTCCATAAATGAAATTGTGCACCGTAGAAGTGACTCATGGTTGGATTAATTGAGTTGGTAGAAAATATGCTTTCTAAAAATTGAACTATGAATAATAGGATGACTCGTACTTTAGTTTATCGACCGTAGTTTGGTCTCATGGTTAAGCTCCTAAAGACTGAAAAATTGCTAAGCATGGAAGGAAACCATGAGGAGTTTCTACGACCCATATTTCATTCTACGAGTCATACAATGGGGTCATAGATTGACCTTCAAAGACCAAGTTTCAAAAGTTTAGAAAATTGAACAGGACAAAACCTATTGTACAGTTCGCGATTGAGTTTACAACTCGTAATTAGGGTCGTGGGTTGGGTTTTGATAATTTTAATGAAGGATATTTTTGTTTATTCCTCATACCCTAAGCCTAAAATTACATTATTTTGGGAGTATTTTTCCTCCTATATCAGACCCTAAACCCTCTCATTCACTCTCATTCACTCTATTCCTAATTCTCTCAAAAACTCTAAGGCAAGAACACTCAAGGCAAGGGCAAGGATTAGGGTTTCTTCTAAGAGCTTCTTCCTTAAACTTCTTTAAGCCTTTTCTTTAAGTTCTTAAAAGTTATGACTTTCATGAGTATGAATTAAATGACATTTTTATGATGTATTTGCATGTATTTTGAACTCAATGATGTAATGTGATGATATACTATGAGTTCCTATGACTATCAAGTTGGTTGCTATGATTCATTATCTAGGGTTTTTCAATGTTGATGTGGACTGTTTAATCTTAATTTTACAGTTACAAATTTTATCATGTTCATGCATTACACCATTAGATTATATGATTTCAAGTCATTACATAGGTCCACTAAATTCATGATAAAATTTATATGATGTTAAGAATAAGGATGTAAAGTAAGTTTTAAAGTTATGAATGTTGTCAAAAATGTAAGTATGTTACAAAGCCATTTGATGATTAAGATGGACCCTTTGTGAAAGTACAATTTTCACTTGAGTGGATCCCAAGATGATGAGCTACTCCTAATTATGCTACTTATGATTCTAAGTTGTAATTGCATGGCTATGCTTATCTTTTCTAAAGTATTCTGTGGGATTGACTTAGCACCGAATAAAGCATTGAGGTAGAGTTCAGTGAGGGAACCCTAGTAGCAACCCCTTGCCTCATTAACTATGTGCCACCATAAGAGACCTTGTAGCTAGGCTAGTGGATCCACGAAAGACCTAATGATAAAGAAAGATACATGCGCAAGTTGATGAAGTTCCACTAGGCAAGTGGTCTCCCCGTGTCAATATAGGAAATTATGTTGAATTCCATGTAGTAGCTCACATGGTCTTAGATATCGATTATTATTTTCTCCCATAAAGATTATGATTTGATATCTTCATTCCATCATATGCGTTTTATATAATACATTGATTCTTACTTTATATTAAGTTTTATTCCTTGATCATGTTTAAGCATGTTTGTACAATCACATTATAATTTCATGCATGGAGACTTCTAAATTAGGAATGATGGCATTACAATTTCATGCATAATGACATCACAGTTTCATATTTGCATTGTATCTTACATACTTGGTGCATTCCAATATACTAATATATATTTTGTCTATATGATGTCACTATATAGGTGCCGATGCTCCACCTCTTCCACCGGCACGTGGTTAGCTTTGACGTTCGAGACAGTAGTTGATTGGTGAGCCCTTAGATTCGTGGATTAGTTTCACCTTTTGCTTTATACCTTGTATATTTGAGACAATTATGTATTTCAAGTTGTTTATTGAAGATTTTTATTTTCATGTCTTTTGTGTTTGAGAGGGACTGTGATTGTGTTTTGGTCCCTGTTATGCCATATGTAGAATGGTATGTTTGGACGATACAACTTTAGTTTGAGATTATGTCTTTTGATTTCCAAAAGATTAATGTCTCTTAGTCTCTTTCCCCACTTTTAGTTATCTATTATGTTGTTTAATTACCTTGATCACTGCTAAGAGACTTGGGTAGGGTACTTTCAGACTCCTCACTTGCTGTGTTACAACTAGGTCCCAGGCCAGGGTTGTGACACGATTGATAGAGACCTCAGGCCAAATATCAAAATCTCTCTCAATAACCTCAACTGGTAGAAACCTTGGTCCCAATTATCAATGTCATTCTTCTATCTCATTTTCACAATCCAATGCAAATAAGTACACAAATAAAGGATAAATGTATGAGATATGGAATCATATGATGCCATACTATATAGCTCAATAGAATGTTACTCAATGTAGCTCAACATAATGCTACTCAATATAGCTCAATAATTACATCATCATTCATCAATAATTTATCACATTCTATGTACGAAATTCCACATCAATTCATCAAGTAATACATCAATGACAATACTTCCTCCCATTCCACAAGTTATATCACATAATTACACATTTCATCTCAAGCAACAATTAGGAAATACAAGGTCCAACAGACTTAACATAGGATAGAAATACACTTGCCTTAGCCAATAAAGTGAAGATCAATCCAAAATCAGAATTTTCCTTTTCCGATTGTACTCCAAAGCACCACAATCTATCCAAAAATGAATTCACAATTACAATACGAATCTAATGACACCAAAATCATGTAATTCGAGAAAGAAGGGTAAAATATTCCAAAATTTCAATACTAAAAAATGAGACAGAAAATTTGAAAATATTTACATAGAAATGTTTCTCAATATTTCAGAAATGTAATGGCGAAAATCATTTCGAAAAATGAGTCAAAATAAGCTCACAATCTCTTCGTATCCCTCGTCTTATCCCCCCCCCCCCCCCCCCCCCCCCCCCCCC